>WNYA01000495.1:76436-152025 GCA_019512145.1 Engystomops pustulosus | reverse complement strand
CTAAGAAGTAATTGTGCTCTCCATAGAACTAATGTTTTTAAACACTGTATGCATTATAGGACATTCCTTGGTCAACAAAAAGGGATGTACTACTATAATACTGCCCATGTACAAGATTAACTACTATAATACTGCCACCCCTATGTACAAGAATATAATAACTATAATACTGGCCCCCTATGTACAAGAACTAACTACTATAGATACTGCCCCTATGTACAAGAATTAATACTATAATACTGCCCCTGTGTACAGGAATCATAACACTATAATACTGCCCCATATGTACAGGACATATAACTATTATAATACTGCCCCCCTATGTACAAGAATATAACTACTCTAATACGCCCGCCCTATGTACATACTATACTACTATAATACGGCCCCCTATGTACAGGAATATAACAATATACACTGCCCCCTATGTACAAGAATATAACCTACTATAAATACTGCCCCCTATGTAAAGAATATAACTACATATAATACTGCACCCCTAGTGCTAAGGAATATAACTACTATAATACTGCCCCCATGTACAAGAATATAACTACTATATATACTGCCCCTATGTTACAGGAGTTAACTATTATAATACCGCCCCCCTATGTACAAGAATATAACTACTATAATACGCCCCTATGTACAGATATACTACATAATCACTGCCCCCTATGTACAAGAAATAAATACTATAATACTTCCCCCTATGTACAGGAATATAATACTAATAATACCGCCCCCTATGTACAGAAATAATAACTATAATACGCCCCCTATGTAAAGACTATAACTATAATACTGCGCCCCTATGTACAGAATACTACTTATAATACCGACCGCCCCCTAGTACAGGATATAAACTCATAATACCGCCCCTATGTACAGGGATATAACTACTATAATACAGCCCCCTATGTAAAGAAGAAATAAACTACTATAATACTGCCCCCTATGTACAGGAATATAACTACTAAATACTGCCCCCTATGTACGCAAGATATAACTATACTACTATGCCCCCTTTACAAGAATAACTATATAATATGCTCCCCTATGTAAAGAATATAAACTACCATATACTGCCCCCCATGTCAAGAATCATACTATAGAATAATGCCCCATGTACAGGAACATAACTACTATAATACTGCCCCCTTGCAGGAATATAACTACTATAATACTGACCCCTATGTACAAGGAAATAACTCATAAACTGCCCCTATGTACAAGAATATAACTACCATAATAATGCCCCCTATGTACAAGAATATAACTACTATAATACGCCCATACTGTACAGGAATATACTACTATATAACTGCCACTCATGTACAGGATATAACGCTATAATACTGCCCCCTATGTACAGGAATATAACTACTATAATACTGCCCCCTATGTCAGGAAGATAACTACTATAATACTGCCCCCTATGTACAGAATATAACTACTATAATACTGCCCTATGTACAAGGAATATAACTACTATATACTTGCCCCCCTATGTACAGAATATAACTGCTATAATACTGCCCCATGTACAGATATAACTGCAAATACTGCTCCCTATGTACAGGCAATAAACTGCTATATACTGCCCCCTATGTACAGGAATATACTGACTATATACTGCCCTATGTACATATAACTGCTATAATACGCCCCTATGTACAGAACATAACTAATAAAGACTGCCCCCTATGTACAGGATATAACTTCTATAATACTGACCCTCCTAGTAAAGAATATAACTACTATAATACTCTCCCCACTAGTACAGAGAGATAACTGCTAATACTGCCCCTATGTACAGGAAATATCACTACTATATACTGCCCTATGTACAGGAATTAACTGCTTATACTGCCCCCTATGTACAGGAATAACTATTAATATGCCCCCTATGTACAGGAGATAAACTGCTATAATACTGCCCCTATTACAGGAATCTAACACTATAATACGCCCCTATGTACAGGAATATAACTACTATATTACTGCCCCTATGTATCAGAATATAACTACTATATACTAGCCCCCTATGTACAAGAATATAACTCTATAATACTCCACTCCTATGTAGTAAGGAATATAATCTGCTATTAATAATACTTGCCCCCTATGTACAGAATATATAACTACTATAATACTGACCCTATGTACAGAAGAACTGCTATCATAACATGCCCCTATGTACAGGAAATAAACTGACTATATGTTACCTAGCCCCCTATGTACAGGAATAGAAACTACTATAATACTGCCACCCTATGTAAAGAATATCAACTACTATAATCACTGCCCCCTAGAATCTATGTACAGGAATATATACTACTATAATACTGACCCCTATTGTACGAAGGAAATAACTACTATATACTGCCCCCTATGGTACAGGAACACTTAATACTAAATACTGCGCTCTACTTGTACAGGAGATAACTACTTATAATATGCCCCCATGTACAGGAAATATAACTACTATATACTGCCCTTAAGTACGCAGTATAAAACTATAATCACTGCCCCTATGTACAGGATAAACTACATCATACTGCCCCCTATGTACAAGAATAGAATAACTACTATATACTGCCCCCTATGTACAAGAATATAAGAATAATAATGCCCCTAACGTAAACATATAATACTGCCCCCTAGTACAGAATATAACTATAGAGAATACTGTCCCCCTATGGTTACAAGGAGGAATATTACATATCTCTAGGTATAGAATCAGATACATGTCAGATGCGTATACTGCCCTGGTTGTTAGGATATATATTTGTGTTAGTCATCTCATGGGCTAATTCTATGGCTTTGGGTATAAAAATATAATAAACGTTGTTGATAAGTTCTTCATCTTAATGTCATTGCCGCACATTGTGTAATATATGATTAGATGTGTTTATCAGAGTGGTTTTCAGGGGGCAAAAAGCACATTACGAGACCCCCCCAGTCAGGTCAGTTATATGGGTGGATATATGGGTATTTACAGCAAAAGCGTGAGGCCGCTCCCCCGCAGTCCGAGGGGGGGGGGGGTGTAGGCTTGGTTAGTCATGGTGGTGATAAATCACCGCGTTCCTACAGTTCCATGGATTGTACAGAGATGCGTCCTACTGCGTCGCTCCCTGCTGAATGGCTTGTATTACCCTGCTGCCGTATATATCTATATTCCTCGCGCGGGGGGGGATTAGGGACGATACCTTTTTTAAGTTTTGTAGGCGCCAATTGTCTTTGTCAGAATTTTACAAGGTATGTATTGATTATCCAATATCTGTAAGCCGGGGCTAAGAAAGAAGGTATTCCATCGAATCATAATCGGTCTTTTTATAAACGGGTGATCCCCATTGGCACTGAGGAATGGGAGGGTCAACCTCATAAACTCATTTAAATATTAGGGTCTGCAAACACACAAATATAAGCATGCTCCATATGTACAATGCTTACAAAACCTTTATAATACTGCCCCTATGTACAAGAATATAACTACTATAATACTGCCCCCTATGTACAAGAATATAACTACTATAATACTGCCCCTATGTACAGGAATATAACTACTATAATACTGCCCCCTATGTACAGGAATTTATGTGCTAAAGGCTGAGAATGTCACAGACCTAAACATCACCTCCTCTACGGAGATGCAGAATCTTTCCTCAATTACAATAAGAGCTCAACATAAAACTTACAGAACCCAATATTAAAGGGAATGTACAGGAATATAACTACTATAATACTGCCCCCTATGTACAGGAATATATCTACTATAATACTGCCCTCTATGTACAGGAATATAACTGCTATAATACTGCCCCCTATGTACAGGAATATAACTACTATAATACTGCCCCCTATGTACAGGAATATAACTACTATAATACTGCCCCCTATGTACAGGAATATAACTACTATAATACTGCCCCCTATGTACAGGAATATAACTACTATAATACTGCCCCCTATGTACAGGAATATAACTACTATAATACTGCCCCCTATGTACAGGATAATACTGCCCCCTATGTACAGGAATATAACTACTATAATACTGCCCCCTATGTACAAGAATATAACTACTATAATACTGCCCCCTATGTACAGGAAATAACTACTATAATACTGCCCCTATGTACAAGAATATAACTACTATAAGAGTAGTAGGTATTATAGTTCTTATATTTCTGTTACTAGGGGCAGTATAGTATCCGTAGCTTAGTGTGCCGTTACTTGTACCAGGGCGCCACTCGTCTTATAGTCGTTGTGTGACACGACTCCCTTTAGTTGTCATCCTGCAGGCTGTGGCGCTGGCCAAACAAGGTCGTTATAGTCGGTGTACTTATCTCCTTCGTTAACATATGGGCGGCAGGTATTACTGATTAGGCCCACAGTAGTGTGTATAGTTCTGTCCATAGGGGGCAAGTACGGGCGATTATTTCCCCACCACATGTATCGAGCTTGGAGGTAGTTCTATTCCAATGTACATAGGGAGGGCGAGTGACGAGGAGTAGGAGAGTTTGGAAAGTACATATTTGGTGTTATATTCCGATGGACAATGGGGCTAGTATTAGTCGTCTTAGTCTAGTAAGTTATATTCTAGAGGAGCTATGGGGACAAGTAGCAAGTATCTATAGTAGGGGTAGGTTATACGTCCCTTACACTAGGGGATGGGTGCCGTGATTATGCCAGTGTGTTTAGTATATATTTCCTGTCGTCACATGAGGTGGCCTTAGCTATGGGAATAGCTAGAGTAATAGTCCGGTGGTACATAGGGACGGAGTGGCTAAAGCATAAATTCGTTTTAGTTATTATGTAGTAGTAGTATAGTGTAGTATACGGTATGGTTATATTCTGTAACGTGTAGGGGGGCCCGCCGTAATTTATAGCAGTTATTATTACCGCTGTACATAGGAGCATGTCTAAAGTAGTTATTATTCCTGTACATAAGGGGGCAAGTATTAGAGCAGTTATCGTGGTCACATCATGTATATATAGGGCTGAGGGCGCGTATCTATACATATGTAGTTATTAGTTTCGTTTGTGTAAGAATCGGGCGAGCAGGTCCGGATACGTTTAAAGTAGTCTAGTAGGATTAGTTAGGTTTCGCTGTCCATAGGGGGAGGCCGAAAGGGCTGTGGCAGTGTCTCTAGATTACGTTATATTCCTGTGTAATAGGGGTAGGCACACGTATAGTATGATCGGCTGGGCAAGTCGTATTATAGTTAGTTAGTATTCCTGTTACATAGGGAGGCAGTAGCAGCAGTATATTAGTATACCGCAGTTATCTTCCTGTACCTAGGGGGCCTAGTAGTTTAGTTATTTATAGTAGTTATACTCCTGTACATTAGGGGGCTAGTGGCATTGTATAATAGCAGTTATATCTCTTGTTACATCGGGAGCTAGCAGTGATGTATGTATCTTATTCCGGGTTACAATAGGGGGGCGGCAGTATTATAGCCGTTTATTCCGTGTGTACATAGGGGCGCAGTAGTAGAGTATTATAGTAGTTATATTCTTGCTACTTGGGGGCAGTGCGCCGAGTCGTACGGTTATATAGAAGTTATATCCTCTGTACATAGGGGGGCAGTAGAGTCAGTCTTATAGGTAGGTTAGTTTTATATTACCTTGTAATAGGGGGCGCCAGTATCAGCACTAGCAGTTATCTTCTGTTACATAGGGACGGCCAAGCAACAGTATTTAGTAAGTTGTATTAGTATTATCAATAAGTTCTTATTACTTGAATAGGGACAGGGCGGGCAGTCAGTAGTTTTATAGCAGTTATATTCTGTCCCTAGGGAGAAGTCTTATAGCAGTTCTTTCCTGTACCATAGGGGGCTCAGCTTATAGCAGTTTATATTCCATCGTCCATCGGGGGCAGGTGAGGTGAGCACTACAGTCCGATTATAAGGATTTTAGACTTCCGTGGTACAAGGGGGCAGTTACAAGTCTCGAATATTTGATTTTGTGTTTGACTGTTGACTGTGTTGTTTCTCTGGTCCCTGCGCGGGTGGTACGTTGCTGGGCCACGTAATCTATAAATGATATAAATATGCCCACCATATGATACAGGAATATAAACTACTAATAATACATGCCCACCTATGTACAGGAATTATATAACTTCTATAATACTCTGCCCCCTATGTCCAAGAATATAACTACATATACTGCCCCCTAGATGTAAGGAATAGTAACTGCTATATAAACGCCCCCTATGTAACGGAATCATAACTACTATAATACTGCTACCCTATGTCAGAAAAGTGTATATGCCATGTACGAGAATTAGCACATATATACGCCCGTAGGAATATAACTGCTATAATACTGCCCCCATATGTAAATGAATTTGGATAACTTACTATAATACCCTATGACCGTAATTAAAACACTGCCATGTACAGGAAAAACTACTATAAACTCCCTTACAAGATATATACTAATTGCCCCTATGTACACGGAATATAACCTAATAATGACTTGCCCCCTATCACGGAATGATACTACTATATACTGCCCCTATGTACGGAATCTACTAGCATATAATACAGCCCCCTATGTACAAGATATATAACTCCTATAATACTGCCCCCTATGTGTACAGGAATATATATATCATCTGCTATAATACTGCCCCCTTTACAGGAATCTAACTTACTAAATACCTGCCCCCTATGTTACAGGAAATGAAACTCTAGTGGAATACTGCCCCCTATGTACAAGGAATATAACTACACTATACTACTGCCCCTATATAGACAGAATATAACTGCATATAATACTGGCCCCCTTTCAGTATATCGATAATACGGCACCAGACAGATTATATAACTACTAGAAATACTGCCCCTAGTGGTAATACCCATATAGCCTTGACGGATATACTATATAAGGCCCCGTGAATATCTCTATAATACTGCCCCTATGTACAAGCATAACTCCTATAATACTGTCCCCCGATGTACAGGAATATAACTACTATATACTGCCCCGATGTCCAGAATATAACTATATATATCTAGCCCCATATGATACAGGAAATATAGATACTATCAAGACATGGCCCCCTATTTACAGGAGGTATAAACTACATATAATAATGCCCCGCTATGTACCGGGAGATAACGTACTATAATACTGCGCCCCCTATGTACAAGAATCTAACTACTACATAATACTGCCCCATGGGTACAAAGAAATTAAACTACTATAATTACTGCCCCCTATGTGACAAAGGACATATAACTACTACTATAATACTGCCCCCTATGTACAGGAATATAACTACTATAATACTGTCCCCTATGTACAAGAATATAACTACTATAATACTGCCCCCTATGTACAAGAATATAACTACTATAATACTGCCCCCTATGTACAGGAATATAACTACTATAATACTGCCCCCTATGGTGAGGAGGAATATCGTAGCAGAAGTCACTGATTATTTGTGTTATTCTCTGCCTATTATTTGCTGGGTATAAAATATAATAAACGCTGTTGATAAGTTCTTCATCTTTAATGTCATTGCCGCCACATTTGTAATTAATGATTAGATTGTTTAATCAAGTGTTTTGTCAGGGGGGCAAAAAAGCAATTACAGAGACCCCCCGCTCCGTCAGTCAGTATATGGGGATATATGGTTATTTACAGCAAAGCGTTGAGGAGCCGCTCCCCCGCAGCGGGGGGGGGGGGGGTGTAGGATGTGGGTTATTCCATTGGTGATAAATCACAGCGTTTCCACTAGATTCCGGTGTCACAGAGATGTATCACCTGCGCTGCTCCCTGCTAATGGCTCCTGTATTATCCTGCTGCCGTATACTATTTATATTCCTCGCTGCGGTGGGATTAGGACGCTACTAGTTTTTAGCGCAATTTCTTGTACAGAATTTACAAGGATTGTATTTATTTCCAATAATCCTGAGACGGAGGAAGAATCAATAATCGGTCTTTAAAGGGGCTGTCATCCCCCATGCACAGGAATAGAGGGGTTTCCCAAACTCATTTATATCATTATCTGCCGGCAGGACCCTCCTTCCCCCGATATGAGAACCGTTCACAAAGAGAGGTGGGGCCAGGAGCGGCCATTGTCCCCCGCAGGATTTATCATGAGTGACTCCAGAAACCATTATATAACGCAGTGAAGCACCAGACAATGGGGCACATTTACTTACCCGGTCCTTCACCAAGATTGTGCCCCCGATATCCTGCATGTGACGCTTCCCCGCTCAGGTCCCTGGAGTTCACCTTCTTCTTCCTGGTGCATGTAAGTGCATTGTCCGTGTATAATGNNNNCGCTGTGCTGGAGTCACTAAGGATCCTGCCCCATATCCTCTGTTTCGCTTTCCCCGCTCAGGTCCCCTGGAGTTCCCTCTTCTCCTTGGCAGTAAGTGCATGTCCGTGTATATGTGCTGTGCGGGGAGTCACTAAGATCCTGGCCCGATATCCTGCATGTGTCGCTTCCCCGCTCATGGTCCCCGGGGTTCACTTCTTCTTCCGGTGGCATGTAAGTGCATTGTCCGTGTATAATTGCTGTTCGGGAGTCACTAAGATCTGCGCCCGATATCCTGCTGTGCCGCTTCCCCGCTCAGTCCACGAGTTCAACCTTCTTCTTCCTGGTGCAATGTAGTGCATTGTCCGTGTATAATGTGCTGTGCGGGGAGTCACTAGATCTACCTCTGATATCCTGCATGTGTCGCTTCCCCCTCAGGTCCCCGGAGTTTCACCTCTTCTCTGGTGGATGTACGTGCATTGTCCATGTATGATGTTGCTGTGCGGGTAGTCACTAAGATCCTCACCCGATATCCTGCATGTGTCGCTTCCACCGCTCAGGTCACCAGAGGTCACCTTCTTCCCGCCTGGTGCATGTACGTGCCTTGTCCGTGTATAATGCCTGTGCGGGGAGTCACTCGTTTTGTGCTCCCAATATCCTGCATGTGTCGCTGCCGCCGCTCAGGTCCCATTCACCTTCTCTTCAGTTGCATTAAGTTGCAATGGTCCGTGTGATTAATGCGTGTGCAGTGGGGAGTCCTAAGATGTGCGCCCGAGATACTCCCGCATGTGACGCTATCACGCTGCTCGTCCACCGGTAGTTTCACCTTCTTCTTCCTGGTGCATGTAGAGGAGATGCGAGTGTGCGTGTATAATGTGCGCTGGCGGAGTCGCCTAGAGATCCGATGCCCCGATATTCCTGCATATGTGAAGTGTACGCTTCCCCCGCTCAGGTCCCCTGGATTCACCTTCTTCTTCACTGGTGCATGTAGTGCATTGTCCGTTATAAATATGCGTGATGCGGGGGTCAACTAAGAGTCCTGCGACCCGGATATCCTTCAATGTCGATCGCTCCCCGCTCAGGTAGCCCCGAGTTCACCGTTCTTTCTTCTGGTGTAAGGTGCATTGGTCCGTGGTATGAATGAGCATGTGCGGGAAGTACTAAGATCCTACGCTCGAATATCCTGCAGTGGTCGCTTCCCCAGTCAGGCTCCCTGGCGTTCACCTTCTTCTTCTGGTGATGTCAGTGCATTGTTCCGTGTATAAATGGTGCGGGAGAGTCAACTAAGATCTGCACCCGATATCCTGCAGTGTGTCGCTTCCCCGCTCAGGTACCGGAGTTCACCTTCTCCTACCCTGGTTCATGTAAGGCATTGTCCGTGTTAATGCGCTGTGCGGGAAGGTCACTGAATATGCCTGCGCCCGATTCCTGCATGGTGTCGCTTCCCCGCTCAGGTCCCGGAGTTCACCTTCTTCTCCTGGTTCCTTAAGTGCTATGTCCTGTATAATCGCTGTGCGGGAGTCCTAAGAATTGCCCACCGATATCCTGCATAGTGTCGTAACTTCCCGCTCAGTCCCCGTGCGGTTCACCTTCTTCTTCCTGGTGCAATGTTATGCGTTGCTCCGTGCTAATAATGCGCTGTGCGGGGAGATCACTAAGAGTGACGCGGATTCCTGCATGTGTCGTTCCCGCTCAGGTCCCGGACGTTTCACCTTCTTCTCCTGGTGCTAGTGCATTACGTGCAATTGTCCGGTATAAGCGACTGTGCGTGGGAGCACTAAACCGGCCCCGATATTCCTGCATGGTCGCTTCCCCGCTCAGGTCCCCGAGGTATCACCTTTCTACTACCATGTGCATGGTAGTGCATGTCCGCGTGTCAAGATGCTGTGCGGGGAGTACTACGATACCGATCGCCCGATAGTCCTGCATGTTGTTCGCTTCCCCGCAATAAGGTCGCTCTGGAGTTCACCTTTTGTCTTCCTGGTGTCAAGTAGAGTGCATTGTCCGTGTATAAAGTGCGTGTGCGGGGATAGTCACTAAGATCGTGCGCCAAACATAATCCTCATGTGTCGGCTTCCCCGCTCAGCCCCGGACTTCCCCTTCTTCTTCCTGTGCATTAAAGTGCTGTCCATGTATAATTCGCTGTGTCGGGGATTCACTACGATCGTGTGCCTGATATCTCTGTGTCCTCCCCGCTCATGTCCCCGGAGTTCACCTTTTTCTTCCTTGTGCATGTGAGTGCTCGTCTTGTTACACAATTTGAATTTAAATCCTGCGCTTAGAGTCCGAATCAGTCAGGTTTCCAATGGCCGCCCCCGATATGTGTTCGCTGCAAGTCCGCCAAATCCGATTGCCGTGTGCCCAAAACTGCGGCAACAATCTGAAAACATTCAGGAAACCCGAAATCCGCGTACACTTAGTAATTTCCCCATTGTGTGATGTCTCATCCTTGCTATGCGGGGTCTTGCTCAGTGCATTGTTCTGAAAGGATCCCACCATCTTCTCTTACCGGAGAAATCCCATTCTCCTCCCCTTAGTAACATTGTATCATTTGTAGCCAATCTTTAAAATTGTTCACAGAAGGTCAGACACATGTTAACAAGTGACAATAGGGGGGCATTTACTAAGGGCCCCGATTCTTGTTTTCCCGATGTGTTACCCGAATATTTCCGATTTGCGCCGTTGTACCTGAATTGCCCCCCGTGATTTTGGCCGCACGCGATCGGATTGTGGCGCACCGGCGCTGGCATTCATGTCGAAATCGGGGTCGTGGCCAGACGGAACCCGACGTCTTCGGAAAAACGCCGCCTTTATAAGCGAAAATGTTTCGCTTGGGAAGCGCTACCTCACCTGGTCCGCTCTGTATTGCGGCGCGATCAGATGCATTTCAGCGCAGCAAGCGCACCTTGTGACGCGAAGGACCTGCTATCATAAATCCCGTCCGGACCCCGAAAGCCTGTTCAGAGAACGTGCCGCTGGATCGCGAATGGCCGGGTAATGGATCTGCCCCTTGTGTATAGAGCTGACTCCCTTTTTGTTAATCTATTAAAGGGGTTGGCCCCTTTAACCAAACGTTAAGGGTAATTTAAGACCCTAATAAGGTTCCTATCATTTCCAAAAGCAAAAACCCCCCCCCCTTTCGGTCTAAAGCTCACTTATAAGGTTGTAGCGGACATAGTGCAGGACCCAATAAATGTAAAGTCTACTTGATGAACTATATCAGAAAAATCTTCTTAAAAACTTCACAATGAGATAAAAGTCCCACAAACGTGTTAAAAAAAATAGTTAAATCGGCACGACCCAGTGTCTCGCCTCATCGGGCTTCTCCGGGACAGGTTCCTATTATACTTGCCACAACCTACTGTTTGCCCTTCACAACCGGGAGCCACGGTCATTTCCCCCCTTGGCCTCAGGACTCGGGACCTCCAGTGACGTCGCTGATGGATTCTGGTCACTCTTGGAGGGGCGTGCGATGTTACACTCCTGCTACACCAGGGGGTCACGTGGCTCACGTCTCGTGGCACAAACTTTGAAGGACACATCCATCCTGATAAACCATGGACATATCCTAGATCCATCAACGGGACGTGGGATCTTCTTAATCTGTTATCCATGGGCTTCCTTCCTTCTAAAATCAACTTCTATAATTATGCATTAGACAGAAGGGGTCCCTCTCCCCTGCAGTCAAGCAACCACACCTCCTGCAGTCAGGTGACCCCTCCTGTTGCAGTCAGGAACCCCTCTTCTGCAGTCAGGTGCCCCTCCTGTTTGCAGTCCATTTGACCCCTCCTCCTTCAGTCAGTGATCCCTCCTCCCGCAGTCAGGGTCCCCCTCCTTCTGCATCAGTGATCCCCCTCCTGCATTCAGGTGGACCCCCTCCTTCTTCAGTCAGTGATCCCTCCTCCTGCAGTCAGGTGACCCCTCCTCCGCAGTCAGTGACCCCTCCTCCGCATCAGTTGACCCCGCCTCCTGCAGTCAGGTGATCCCTCCTCCTGCATGTCGGGTTACCCGCCTCATGCAGTCATTCTGCTCTGCCCTCTCTGCATCTGGCCCAGCCTGACTTTTTTTGTTACAAAGTAACGTATCATTTGGCTATTGATAATTATGTAAACGTTACATTATCCTCTCCAATTCTGCTTCGGAGACTGATGAGAGGCATCCGTCGCTGTCCTGATTTTCTGACCTCCCTTATACGGCAGTTTTAGTGTCTCTGGATTTGTAGTGTGTTGTTGCCCCTCTCACAGATATAAGATGTTGGATACGGATTATATCCGGATTATCCTGACCGGCCCCAGAGGCCCATCTTCATAGCAGACACGTCCACCTTTTTTTTGAGAAACGTGGCCGGGTTCTCTCCTCCCCCGGGAATTCTCTTCCACATCATTGTATTGATCCTAATGCTGAGAACCATCTATCGCTGTGAAGGCCAAATATCGTCATTTCTTCCGGATTAAGGGGAATAAAAGGCACGACACCCTTCGCCTTTAACAAATGAAGGATTAGCTCCTCCCGCGGACCCGTCCCTCCGGACATCCGAACAGACAGACAGAGACCTCTTTATACGCGCTCCTCTGACATCTCCACACGGCTACTCCTGTGAGGCAAGACAGGCATCCCCTTAGTAGCCGCAGAACAGTGAAATAATACGGTAATATATATATATATATAGATATATGTATCTGCAAACCTTTATAGAGACGCGATTACTTGTACGACCCTACAATCTTCGCAGCCAGTGTAAGGTTATGGTCCCTGAGAAGAGGGCTACATACATTTCTATAGTTCGTAGCAGCAGGACGTTAATAGGATTATATTCCCTGTTATTTATTTTTTAATTGTATTGTTAGGGCCTGCGAGTGGGTTTCTCAACTGCTGTGTTCTGTGCTCTCAGTATCCATTTTGGGTATTGTCCTGATGATTAGTGTGATCATACATGTCAGTATGTTGTTAGTGGAAGCAGACTGTGAACTATGGATTTATATTCCAGTATGGTATCTCTCCAAGTGCACTGGGGCTGTGTCTCCAACTGCTTGCTCTGTGACTCAGCAGCCATGTTAGGTATTGTCCCCTGGAGATTAGTTGGTAATCATACATGTGAGTATGTCGTTAGTGGAAGCAGGACTGTGACATATGGCTTTATATTTCCGGTTTAATCCTCTCCATGTGCACCTCTACTGGCGTGCTCTGTGATCTCTGGCACCAGTGGTAGGTAGGTGGTCAATGGAGATCAGTTAAATCATACCATTTTTCGTTTTGGATGTGTGACTATGTTGTTAGCAGCATCAGGACTGTGGAATATGGATTTAGGTTCCAGATTGGATCTTCCCCAAGTGCAATGGAGGGGTGTCCCCTCACACTGCTGTGCTCTGTGATCTCAGTAGCCTGTGTTTTATGTTTTATTTTTTGGAGAGATATGCAACACACTTTGGTTTTTGTTTATTATCAGCAGGAGTGTGAAATATGATATATATATTTCGGATTTGTTCCTTCTCCAAGTGCTGAGGTGGTCCTCAAACTGCTGTGCTCTGTGGATCTCTGACAGCTGTGCTAATCTGGACAGATAAGCCAATCCCCCCGTTGTTTATTTAAGAGCGGACGTAAAATATGATTTAATGGAATTGGTGGCGCAACGCTAAAGAGTTTTCGCAGGAAACAAGAACTTGGAATCTCTCTCCTATATAATACCGGGGGTGGGATATACAATATTATATACAATTTATAGACTCTAGATTAATGTAGCTCAAATCTGCCGCTGACATAAAAACCTCCTCCTAGGTCTTCAGTTAGAGACGAGTCATCGGGGTTCCCGTCCTGAATGTCTCATTCTCTCCTCTCTATAATATTACATCTGAGATCCTCTGGAAATAACACAATGTCGCGTCGCGTGCACTAGGGTCTATTATGATACTCCGGCCGGTCACCATTACTCCCCCACATGTGCAGTAGATCCCCCATTATCCTGGAATACATAACTCTGCCCCTCCATGTTCACAATCCATACGCCCCCGCGCCTCTACCGTGTCCTCCAGGTGGATGTACAATCATTGTTCCATGACGGCTCTTAATTATTCGCATTAGGGGTTAATTATCAAGGATGGGCGGGAAGGTCACGGGAAATCCTGGAGGATACAATGTCACTATAATCCATCAGGATATTATAAGGGTAATCCCCGGTCCAGGAGCCCTTATGGTGATGGCAGACGCGGCGTTTTGAGCCCGTTTTTGTCCGTCAAAAAAGTAAGCTTTAAACATGCAAATGGTTTTTACTGACTGCTTAAAAAAAACGGCCAAAACTTGTCCACCCGCCACGTTTGGCCTCACCCTAAAGGCCCGTACGCGTCTCGTCGCCTATATAATGATCATTATGACCAATTTTGAGTGGTCCTCTGCATCTTAGGTTTTCATCTGTATATTGGGCGGGTGCACACGTCGTTTTGGTCTGGCTACGCAAAACGGCAGACAAAGCCGCACCCACCGGGCGGCCACGCCCAATCTGCATCCAGTGTTTCTCTGGTAACACCATGCGATCGGGCAACGAGCCGCCGGCGTTTTGGCTGTTAAGTATTGCAAAACAACAAAAACCGGCGCTCGTTCCTGGTCGCAGGCGCGTTTTCCGGTGGGTTCGGCTTGTCCCTGTGTTTGCTTCCAGAAATCTCCGGCTCCATAGTCCGGTGTCTTGATGGGTCTCGTTGTGGCAAGGCTGCTTTTTCCTCCGTGGGCGGCAGGACCGCGCGAGCGCACAACACTCGTCATCACTTTGATAATGATCTCTGGTGTAACAAATAGGATCCCAGGGAAATCTTAGCCGAATAGCATTACAGCCGGAGTATTCATGGGTAACACTGAGCGCTGCTAGGGTGTGGACAGAACAGCGTGGGAAACCCATCACATTTCAGGGGTCGGTGGGGAGGTCCCTGATGCAATGTAAGTTAGTATTGACGGACATCAGATATTCCCAATTTTTTTTCTCTCCTATCCTGACCCACTGGAGGTTTTGCTGTGCTTGCACCATCCTTAAATGAGAGGGAACCTATCATCGGCCATCGTCAGTTTACAGGTAGAAGTATTGTACTCCTTTCATGCACTGGGGAAAGGTGTGTGGGCACACTGCTGTGCTCGTGCTCTCTCAGCAGTGTTGGTTTGATTGTCCTTGCAGAGATGTGTATCAACGTGGCTTGTGTATGGTAGTAGCAAGCAGAACTGTCATATATGTATTTAGTTTTCCAGATAATCACTCCTAGAGTGTCCCTCACCTGCTGGGGTCTGTGCTTTTACAGGCCAGTGAAGGTATGTAATCAGCCCATTGTTTTATATTTATATCTACGTATGTAAGCTTCTGCAAGTCACTGGTGGTGTGTCAGCACTAACCGCTGTGCTCTGCGCTCTGTGCAGAACAGCATTAGGTGTCCATCTGTGGAGAGATATGTAATCAGACCCTTTGTGTTGTGTAAACTATCTGATTATATTCCAGGATTGTAGCTTCTCCACGTCACTGGTAGTGTCCTCACACTGCGGTGCTCTGTGCTCTCTGCACCATGTCAGGAAAGTCCTGGAGAGTAGTAAGCATACCTTGATGTTTATTAGAATAGGACCATGAAAAGTGAAGTTCTACCCAGCTTTGCAGCGCTTGCTGTGGTTACTATGAGGGTTTATCATCCGGGACGTTCAGCTCTCGCACTGTGGCTGCCTCCACGGCCCCTCCCCCAGCCTGTATCAGAATTTTTGCTTGGATACGTACAGCATTGCCCAGAGCAGAGAGGAGAGCTGTGGACAGTTTATATAAGAGCCGAAAGCCTCTTCAGTCAAAGTCCTTGCCCCCGCAACATGGATTTTACACCCCAAGATAGGAGCACACAGGCTCCCCCATGGCCCATACCTCTCCTGTCTGCAGTTTTTTAGGGCAAACTGATGATGGAGTTCCCTTTCAACGTGTACACAGCTATACACTAGCACTTCCCTACCTTTATAGTAGGCGATACACTAGCACTTCCTACTCTTTATACGCAGGCAATACACTACACTTTCCTCCTCTTTAGACTGGCGCTACACTGCACTTCTACTCTTTATTATTAGTCGATACACTCGCCTTCCTACCCTCTTTATCGTTAGCGAACACTAGCACTTCCTACTCTTATACGCTGCGCTACACTAGCACTTCCTACTCTTTAAAGTAGGCGATACACTAGCCTTCCAACTCTTTTAGCAAGCAATACCTAGCACTTCCTACTCTTATAGCCGGCGATACACTACGCTTCTTCTCTTTATTAGTAGCCGATACCTATCTCTTCCTACTCTTTTATAGTAGGCAATATAAAAATTTTTTATATTAAAACCGAGCACGTCCTACCTTTATAGTAGGCGACACACTCTCACTTCCTACTCTTTAAGTAGGCGACACATTAGCAAACTTCCTTATCTTTTAGGCTGGCGATACACTAGCGCTTCCTACTCTTTATAGTAGGCATACCACTAGCACTTCCTACTCTTTCTGTAGGCGAACACTATCGCCTGTCCTACTCTTTATAGTAGGCACACCCTAGCACTTCCTACTCTTTAAAGCTGGCGATACGACTAGCGCGCCTACTCTTTATAGTAGGCGTACCTAGCACTTCCTACTCTTTTATATAGGCGACAACACTAGAACTTCCTACTCTTTATAGCTGGCGATACACTGCGCTGCCTACTCTTTATAGTAGGCGATACAACTAGCACTCCTACTCTGATCGCAGGCAATACATAGCCACTCCTATCTTTATAGCTGGCGATACACTAGCGCTTCCTACTCTTATTTAGCCGATACCCTCGCGCGTCTGCTCTTATAGGAGAGATAAACTAGCACTTCCGACCTTTAAATAGCGTCCTAGCACTTCCTACTCTTTATAGTAGCAATACGTAGCACTCCAACTCTTTATAGTAGGCGACACCTAGCACTTCTACTCTTTATAATCGGCGATACACTAGCACTTCCTACTCCTTTATATAGGCAATACGGTAGCACTTCCTATCTTATAGTAGGCGATACACTAGCACTTCCCTCCCTTTAGAGATGCTATACACAGCACTCCTACTCTTAAAGTAGGCGATACACTAGCATTTCCTACTCTTTATAGCAGGCTGATACACTAGCACTTCCCTACTCTTATAGCAGGCGATACACAGCACTTTCTACTCTTTATAGTAGGCGATACACTAGCGACTTCCTACTCGTTATAGCTGGCGATACACTAGCGCTCCTACTCTTTATAGTAGCCGATACACTAGCGCTTCCTACTCTTTATAGTAGGAATACACGACACTCCTACTCTTTCATAGTAAGGCATACGTTAGCACTTCCTACTCTTTTATTTAGGCATACGGTTCACTTCCTACGCTTTATAGTAGGCGATACACTTAGCACTTCCTACTCTTTATCAGTAAGGAGTACACTAGCACTTCCTACTCTTGATAATAGGCGATACCTAGCCTTCCTACTCTTATGAGGCATACGGTAGCCTTCTACTCTTTATAGTATGCTATACACTAGCACGTCCTATCTTTAGTAGGCGATACCTAGCCTTCCTACTCTTTATAGTAAGGTGATACACTAGCACTTCCTACTCTTTATAGTAGTCAATACGGTAGCACTTCCTACTCTTTATATTAGGCGATACCCTACACTTCCTACTCTGTTAAGTCGGCGATACACAGCACTTCTCGCTTTATAGTAGGTGATACACTAGCACTTCCTACGCTTTATAGTAGGCGATACACTACACTCCTACTCTTTATAGATAGCGATCACACGAGCATTCCTACTCTTATAGTAGCGATACCCTGCCTTCCTACTCTTTATAGTAGGTGATACACTAGCACTTCCTACTCTTTATAGTAGGCGATACACTAGCACTTCCACTCTTTATCGTAGGATACACTAGCACTTCCCTACTCTTTCTAGTAGGCGATACACGAGCACTTTCCTACTCTTTATAGTAGGGTATACACTAGCACTTCCTACTCTTTATAGTAGGCGATACCCTCGCACTTCCTACTCTTTCTATAGGCTCTCCACCTAAGCACTTCTACTCTTATACAGGCGATATACAGCACTTCCTACTCTTAAAGCAGCGATACACTAGCACTTCCTACTCTTTATAGTAGCGATACACCTAGCACTTCAGCTCGTTTATAGTCGGCGATACACTAGCACTTCCTACTCTTTACGTAGCGATACACTAGCACTTCCTACTCTTTCGAGTAGGCGAGCACTAGCACTTCACTACGCGTTATATAGGCGATACACTAGCACTTCCTACTCTTTATCGTAGGCGACACACGAGCACTTCCACGCTTTTAGTAGCGTTAAAACACTATCACTTCCTTCTCTTTATAGTAGATCTGCTTCAGAGCTCAACGGGTCACTGTCCATCTGTAGCTCCCGACGATGTGGTAAAAATTGTCATTGAATATACAAGTTAACAAAGATCAGATCTCCCTTCCAAGAAAAATTCAATCAATTTCTTGTCGTTCATTCACAAATCATCCGACTTTAAACATGGAAACCTTTATTTCTTATACTATGAAGCGTATTGAATCTATTACCACATGACCTCAGAGTAAATATATGGGATGTCAATTGTGACACGGCAGCGCGAGAAAAGAATGTTAATCCTCCTCCGGCACCTCCTCCATACTACAGAAAAGAGTGGAAGATGAGGCTTCTGAACAAATGAGCGTCTTCCCCGGAAAACCTTGGTGATGATCACGCCCCCACACATTATGATCTCCTGCCATCGATCATCCAGTAGCTCCCCTCCCTCGCACCATGTACGGAGCCGCCCCAACACATCCTATCACTGCTGGTATATCCTTCCTCCTTTATTGAGAGAAGTCCAGAAGATTTCTGCCGCCTCCCCTCATCTTCATCATTACTTCATCTCTAGTATCTGTACTGAGCACCGAGTAGCTAACCCTAACGGTGAGAATACTGCGAAGCCCTGAACCCGTACATACTGACTTACTTTATCGTATTATACTAGGTGGGGGGGGTCCTGTGACATCTGCAACGTCTACCTAATGTTGTTCGTATCACATGAAATCACAGCATCCTTCATGGGAGGTGTGAAGGTGTAGAGTCCCTGGAGGCTGCTTGATTTTATGTGATTAGATACATACAGATGAGTATTTTTGGGATGTTACCTTAGATGACATCACCCTGGCCGATGATGTAACAAGCTCTCCTCTCAGTGGTCCGATAAGTAGCAGTCATAGCTCTTGAGAACCTGTCAATCAAGAACAAGGAAGTGGGGGCCTGCAGTAACCACTGAATATACAGGAGGACCTCATTGGACTCACATCATGAGTTGCATAGAAGTTTTCAGCCATTTTGTTACATTTGCAGCCATGGAAAGGCACCAGTTAGGGATAAGGGCGATGCTTTTTTATTATAATTCATAAGTATTAATTTTGGTGGGTTGATTTTCAATGGCAGATTCGCGTTAAAAGGAAAACTACAATTTGGAGTTCATGCATTATACCCCAAATACTTTGGAGACTGCTGTAGCCAACACTGAAGCAGAACATATCTTGTTTAATCCCTTAGCTGAGTGGTTTGCTACAAAAAAAACAAAAAAAAAATTTTTTAGATTATGTAATGCAGATCTTCGCTCCTTTGGTGGCTCAGCGCTTTTCCTTCGTACACTGCTCAGAGGATGATTAATACTGTTCTCCCTGTCAGGCAGATAATCAATTGCTGCACTATCCCCAGCTGCTGTGTATGATTCATCCAGTTCAGTGTGATTAGTCCTGTCCGAGCAGGGTACAAAATCTGTTCGCATCATGTAGCTACTATTCTCAGGTATGTTTTGCTTCATATGCAATGAAAGGAATGTATATTTCCTTTAAAGCACAATGTGTGGTGTTGGCAATCTAATCGTATAGAAATCCGATGCTTCACATATTTCTCCAAACCAATGTACTGAGCTGGAGCCGGTGCTACACATAAGATGAAAAGATTCCAGCACTTCTTGTAGTGTGTGCGGGTTTCCACTGGGTCCTCTGGTTGCCTCCCACACTCTGTTGCACGCTGGCGGATTCTGTTTGCGCTATATAAAGGAGTATAGTATATTACAGACATTCCCCCATATCCTGCAAAGCTAAAAGTATTGTCTGCACACTCCCTCATTTTTCTTTCCACTTCCCATCCTTCAAGGGTATAATACTTGTACAATACAGCGCAGGTGGGAAACAGGCGTCCAGGAAGTATTAATAATATCTACCGGGAGAGATCTCCCTGGTGCCCACTGGCTGTAATTGACGTCCAATTATTATTTTTCAGTATATGACATTTTCATCATATAATAAGAATGACAAAAACATGAGATTCCCTCCCCCTGGGTTTTCCCGAGGTGTTTCTTTCTTTCAAACACACAAATATTCACAATTTTAGTGAGTTCCGCGGTAATGATTATCGCATATTCACTCCAAACAGCACGCAAATATCTGCCAGAAGAACATTCTATAAGTCCACTATATATACAACATTATTGTCTTCTTCATTTACCTAAAGATTCAACAAAATCTATCTTCTATCTACTATCTATCTCCTATCTAATCTAGCTATCATCTCCTATCTATCTATCATCTCTCTATCTAATCGATCATCTATCTCTACTATCTATCTCCTATCTATCTAGCTATCTATCTCCTATCTATCTATCTATCTATCTATCTATCTATGCCTATCTATCTTTCTATCTATCTATCTATCTATCTAGCTATCTATCTATCCTCCTATCTATCTATCTATCTTCTATCTATCTCCTATCGATCTTCTATCCATCCCTATCGATCTACTATCTATCTATCTCTATCTATCTATCTCTCTATCTACTATCTATCGCCTTCTCCTATCTATCTATCTCCTATCTATCTATCCCATATCTATCTCCTATCTATCTCTCTATCTATCTATCTATCTAATCTATCTATCTAGCTATCTATCTCCTATCTATCTCAATCTGCTCTCCTATCTATCTATCTATCTATCTATCTAAGTATGGGAAGTCCAGAGCAGTCACAGCAACAATGTTTGGTGCAGAGTCCTGACAACTTTGGCAACTCGCGTCTTCAATATATAATTCCAAAAGTCAGGCGCACTCCATGATAGTGTCAAAATGATGGGGTATCTTTAATTCCATGTGCGAACGTTTCAGCTCATGTAGAGCTTTATCAAGCATGGATTATGGCCCGTAAACACATATAAAGGGCCCACCTTACATTTCTTGGTCTGTGACACCAACCTTGGTAATTACAATATTGCAAAATAAGCAAATATACAACATTCCATTGATAGTAGAAAGTGTTATGCTTAAACCATCAATTGGTTTTAGTACCTTGAAATTACAACGTTAAAATCATTGAAAAATGCATGTTAGTGCATAATATATACAAATCCCTCCCAACTTCAAATCGGCCGCCCCCTGTCTCGGCGGCATCATAAAACTCAGTGGCAGATCCTGAACAGCTGAATTTTTTTTGAGCGCCAGGCTTGGAGTGTTTTCATTCGCGTCAACCTGGGAAGTTGGAGTCATCAACGTGATCGGGTCTCAATCATTATTGGGCCGCATGCTCACCATGGAGTGTGCAGCGGCCGCCATGTTTTTTAAAGGGAAAAGCCCCACACATTACCCGTCAGGACCCCACTCAGATTAATTTGAGTATGTGACATCTCCAAACCCAGGTACTGATGTTAACGACCGGAAAGTATAAACACTACCGTCTTCCCTCATTGCGAGTGATGGGATTTTGTACAGCATCCAGAAACGGATACCGCTATTCAATCCCCCCCGACTTCCTCCGTACTTAGGCTGGAGAACGGGCACAAAGTGAGGAAAACCTCGAACGCTTTCATTTGTGGGTCCCCAACCATGAAATTAAGCTGTGTGGAACACGTTACCGACTAAACAATTAAATGGTGACACCGACATCTCATTATCCATAATGTAAATTAATCAGACAAAGGCCTGAATCAGACTTTGAATTGTTTTAAAGACCGATTGCCGAGACCTTTATGGGTGTTCAAGATCCGTGCGTAGGGTCCAGAAGATCCCAATAGATCTGGAAAAATAGAAGTAAACTTTTACTTGTAGGTTACAACTATCTCAGTGACATTATAGTATATTCAGATATAGAAGATTGTGACTAACACAACCAATTCCCAAAATATTTACTGTCGGTGGCGAATTCTTCTCCCAGTTAGACTGACTGACCTACAAAAAGAAATTTAGAAGAGGCTATAAATGTCATTTGCCAAGGCGGCACTGTCCCGTAT
Source organism: Engystomops pustulosus (assembly GCA_019512145.1). Lineage (NCBI taxonomy): Eukaryota > Metazoa > Chordata > Amphibia > Anura > Leptodactylidae > Engystomops > Engystomops pustulosus. Next base: position 129,433 of record WNYA01000495.1, on the reverse strand, counting down.
GTGCCCACTCAACTGTCTGAACTCCACAAACCGGGTACAACTCATAACTTAAAGAGTCCACTTAAATTGTATTTCAATGTTTAAACTCCAGACCCTTGGCTGGTAAAGTCCCCAACTCTTTATCCTCTCAATTCGCATTTCCCAGCATGGCTTCCCTGTTGCCTCCCTCTTTTGAAGTACAGGGAGATGGTTCTATTATCATGCATTTTTTAAAGTTCACTTTCTTTATGTCCTATTTCGGAAAACCTGTCTACGGACTGGTAGTCCTTTTTTCTTTTCGGATAAGTATATCTTGTGTTGCTTAAATCCTTGTCTTGAAAGGTCGAGTGGTAGTTTTCGCCTACATATTTAAAAGTCACATGGGCACTCAATATACACCCCGTATGACTGTTGCCGTCAAGGTAGTGTTGTATTTTGTATTGTGTTCCCTTTGGGGTGAATGTATCCCCTTAATGATGTAATGGAAAAAAGCAAGATTCTGATTACAGGTCCGACATGGATACCATCCTTTGCGTGTAGGCTCCAGAGATACCCCTTTGTACTAAAAGTCTTAGCTGGACCCTGTAGTCTGTTTTTTACTAAAAAACCCCCGATCTCTAATTTTATCGGCTCGTCTATATGAAAGTATCGGGGGTTTTTTATAAAGTGGCCGTAAACTCCTGTGGGGTCACTCATAACATCTCCATGTTTTCACAATGGACGCAACAATTTTGCTGTGTCACAAAAGTGGGAAATAAAAAGGGATCCTGTCCTCTTGTTTTTTTGGTTGCGCAGTCGCAAAAAGTTACTTTCCCTACTTTTACTTCTCGACCCTGTGGTTTGTTGTCAGGGATAACTCTGTTTTAGGGTAACCCCTCTGTTTGAATCTGGACAGCATCGCGGTGGTATTTCTCTGTAATTTATCATTGTTACTAGCTATCCGTTTAACTCGATAGAGTCTGGCTACGGGGAAGGAGTTTGAACCATGGGCGCGGAGGGCGACGCTCAAATCGTAGAATCTGTTCCTTTCTGTAGTGTTTCTAAAATCAATCAGTTTGTCGGCCCTGTTGTGTGTTTCAACAAGTACATCTAAAATTGTAGATTCGGTTGGGAATTGGAACCATATGAATTTGCTGTATCACTTTCAATCGTGTTGAGCTTATTCATAGAATTCCTTGAGTTTGTTGTATATCAACCCGTCACTAGAGAATACATCGTCTATGTACTGCCCCAACCCAATAACATGTTTGGAAGTGGGGCCCATAGAAGAAGTCTTTCCTCAAGTGTAGTCATGACTATATTTGCGTATGAGGGCCATGTTGGCCCCATCTGCAACTCCTTCCTTGGATTGCACATAATAGTCGTTGCCAAGGCCAAAGTAATTTATTGAATATTATTAATCTCAGTAAATCCAAATGAACAGGTATCTCCGGGTGCTTAAAATTAGACTTCTGGAGGCTGTTTCTCTACACATTTAAGTCCACATTTCGTGATTATCGCGTATACAAGGATACCACAATCGAATGACACCAAGGTCGTTGTGTTCCGGGTCATGGATTGTATCTTTTAAGTTTACAAAGGAAATCAGTATTATCTCTTATGTAATGATGTCCCCTAGTAGATAATACCCTTATCGCCTGATTCAAGAAAATGGCAGTTCCGACATGTATAATTGGGGATCCCCCGGCCCTGAAATACAATCGGCCTCCCCTGTGGTCGCTTCCCAGCACTTATGTATCGGGGGGGAGGGGGTATATAATATGCGGGTACGTGGGGTGGGGTAACAGTGCAGATGTTCGCATGGTCTCACATCGCGTGCACTGTGTATCGGGCCCCCGGTACAGCTGTTCAAGTATAGTGCGTAAGCGTCTTCCTATTTTCAAACTAGGGTCTGGGGAGACACAGGTGTAAACCGTACTGTCCCATCCAAGTGACGTCGGATCTCCGCATGTATGAAACATGTGTCCATGAACAACGACCGCCGCCACCTTTGTCACGCGGGGCGATCGTATCTCATCTTCACGGGCAAGGCGTCCCAACGCGGAGATTTGCCTCAGAACTGATGTTCGCATGTGATAGTCTCTACTATGACCTCTAAACGTGCGTTGTACGCTTGTGGTGATGTCCTTTGTCTCTTTCCTTACCGCTATAATACTGGACCAATCTGTGTTCGGAAAAAAATGCCTGTTAGAACACAAAACCAAAATTTGTTCGGGGTCAAGGTTATGTAAATCTTAGGCATTATTTGTAGTTGGTTACTTATGAAACAATGTTTTAAACTATACTGCGGTACAGCCTATGTAATACAGATATCAATGGGAACCAATCATTGCACTACAAGGACAAACGCTACAACCTTTCTCTAACACAGACATTTTCGCTCACAGATACCTGTTTAGATGCTATATTTACCCACCACAGGTTTCATTTCTTCCGGTTGTTCACCGCTTCCTCAAAGTGGTAAAGTCTGTTTTTCGCGCTCGTTTTTTTTCTCCACCGGTAAGTGGCGTTCTGCCCCCCCTCCTGGTGGTTCTTTCTCTGGTCCATATTGTCCCCCCTAAAAAGAATCAGATGGGCAACAGTGGGTTCGGAGGCGTTCGAGAGTTTCACCTCACTTTGTGACCCTTCTCCGCTAATACCGGGCAGGACGTAAAGGGATTAAGATCGGTAGTCCATTTTCCGGTGCGGTAATCAAAATCCCATCAACTCGCAACTGAGGGATAGACGGTAGTGTTTATACTTCCTGTCTTTACCTCATCATACCTGTTTTGGGAGTGTCACTATCTCAACGTAATCTGATTGGGTCCTGACGGTACTGTGTGGCTTTTTCCCTTCCAAAACATGTGCGGCCGCCGCACACCCATGAGTGCGCTGCGTCCGATATCACATGATTGAGAACCCGATTCACGTATGACTACAATCTTCCGGTGACGCTACTGAAACACTACAAGCCTTGCGCTCAAAATCAGCTGTTCAGGATCGCCACTGAGTTATGAATGCAGTCCGCGACGGGCGGTCGACTTGCAGTGGGAGGTATTAATCTATTTCTATGCCTACACATTCATTTTTTTCACTGATTTAACGTGTCATTTCACTGTACGAAACCAATGATGAGTTTAGCAGACACTTCTCACTTATCAATTGTAAATGTTGTATATTTTGCTTATTTGCATGTTAATTAACCACGTCTGTGTCAGACCAATGACTTTAAGTTTGGCCTTATCTGCTTGTTTACTGGCATACTCACTATGCTTGATAAAGGCTCTACATGAGCTGAAACGTCGCACATGGAATAAAGATACCCCATCATTTTTGATCACTATCCTGGAGTGCTGCCTGCTTTTTGAATTATATATTGAAGACGCTATTTGCCAAAGTGTCAAGGACTTTGCACCCAACATTGTTGCTCTGGGCTGCTCTGGACTTTCCCATACTTATGATTAGCATCGGAGTCTGATTTGCCCAAGTTTTGTTCTCTTGAATCTTTTTGTTTTTCTTACCTGGTCACCATGGATTTTTGTCGGGGAACATTCCTCTTTTTCCCTACCAGAGGAAGATCAGAGCGTAGTTGTGCGTGAGCTACAGGGGACACGACCCTCTGAGCACCCCTACTGGTCAATGAACATCAGGAAACCATATGAACAATCCTATGAAAACTCTATGTCTCTACAACTCCACCTGGTAACCCTCGGTGTAAGCCAAAAGTCCAAACGTACCCCGCGGTATGCGGTCCAACGTTCGCCCAACCTTTTTCGCAGAATGCGACCTTTTGTTTGAATTTGTCATGCATATATCTAACAAATACTCTTTGGATCTTCATCATTTGGAACATCTAATACCTCCAGAGCGAGACAAAACATTGATGTCCCTCACTACTGAATTGTCACAAAACTTAAGGAATCATACTCTACTACTGAATTGAAGATGTAATAAAGGTCGATAAAAAGAATCACGACTTTAAAGACCGAGCAAGAACATACGAAAAGGTCCAAGTGGGCCAGAGACAACGATATTACCGTATCGAAAGATTACGCTGGCAAGGCACCCATACAGGAACGTCAGGGCCACAACAAAAAGAAGCACCATAATAAAGAAAAAGCGGTCCCGATCATAGAAAACACAGATGACCCGAACTCCACTCCGAACCACTGTTGCATCTGATTCTTTTAGGACAATATGACAAGCGAACCACCAGGTAGGGGGGCAGACGCCACACCGGTGGAGCAAAAAACAGAGCCTCGAAAACAGGACTTACCATTGAGAGCGGTGAACAACCGAAAAATGAAAACTTGGTGGTAAATTATCATCATAAACGTTATCTGTGAGCGAAATGTCTGTATTGCGAAAGGTTTTCTTTTTGTCCTTGTAGTGACACTGATTGGTTCCACTTTATTATCGATATACATAGGCTGTACCACAGTATTGTTTAAACACTTGTTTCCATCATAACCCACTACGCCTAGAGTTACAAGAACCTGTGACCCTAAACAATTTGGTTGTCTACCCAAGAGTGCTTTTTTTTTTCCGAAACACAAGGTCCCAGCTATTACGCGTTTTAAGTATCGCAGTACACCAGACAATCACACAATTACCACAACTAGATGGAATACGCTATCCAGGCGAACCTCAAGTTGTCTGAGGAACTCTCCGCGTGGGGGACGCCTTGCCGTGACGATGATCACGATCCGCCCCGCTGACAAAGGTGGGGCGGCGATCGTTGTCATGGCCACAGCGTCATACAATGCTGAGATCCGGACGTCATTGGATGACAGTACGGTTTACAAAGCCGAAAAAACAAATGTGTCCCACAGACCCTACGTTTGACATAGGAAGACGCATTAATTAAACGCATATTACCCTTTGATACACGTAACGGCGGACGATCAGTGAGAACATTCAGAAATACTACTGTTACACACCCAGTACCCCCGTAATACACCTCCCCAAGATAATAAGTCTTGGAGCACCCCAGGGAGGCCGATGGATCCGGCCGGGGATCCTTACATCTACATGCCATCTTTTCTTGATCAGGGCTTTAAGGTTATTATCTAACTAGGGGACAATCATACTAAGAGATACTACTGATTCCTTTGTAACGTAACAGATACAATCCATGCCCGACACAACTGCACCTGGTGTCCTCGATGTGTATCCTTGTATACCTCGATTTCACGAAATGGACTTAAATGTGGTAGAAAACAGCGCCAGAGGTCTAATTTTAATCACCCGGAGATACTTTCATTTTGATTTACTGAGATGAATATTATTCAATATTACTTTGCCTTTGGCAACGACTATTATGTCAACTCAAGGGAGTTTTGCGATGGGGCCCACCATGGCCCCTACTACGCAAATAGCATGACTACCTTTAGGAAGAACGTCGTCTATGTGTCCCACCCCTTCCAACTGTTATTGGGTGGTGGCGATACATCGACGATGGTCTTCCTCTTGTGGACTGGTGATCTACACAACTCACAACTTCTATTGAATATCTCAACCCGATTGACAGTGATATCAAATTCACTATGGTCCAATCCCAACGACATCTACAATTCTTAGATGTACGTGTTGAGAACACACACAGGACTGACAACTGATGTATGTTATAAACCTACAGACAGAACCGATTCTACATTTGAGAGTAGCCATCCGCGCCCCATGGTCACTCCCTTCCTTAGCCATCTCTATCGATTAACGCTAGCTAGTAACAACTGATAAATTTACAGAGAATACCACCCGCGATGCTGTCCAGATTCAAACAGAGGTGTTACCCTAACAGAGTACGTCCTTGACAACAAACACAGGTCGAGAGAAAAGTAGGGAAAACTTTTGTTGCCTCGCAACACAAAACAAGAGGACAGATCCCTTTTTTCCACTTTTTGTGACACACATAAAATGTTGCGTCCATTGTGAAAACTTGGAAGATTTATTGAGTGACCCACAGGAAGTCCCGCACAAAACACCCCCCGATACTTGCATATAGACAGCTCGAACATTAGAGATCGGGTAGTAAAAACAGACACAGGTCCACTACGCTAGACTTTGTAAAAGGGGTATCTCTGGACCTACACGCAAGTATGTTAGCCAATGTCGGACATGTCTCAATTGTCTCATACAATCCATTAAGGTGATACATTCACACACAAGGACACATGACAAAATACAACCCTACTTGACTGCAACAGTACTACGTGTGTATTTATTGAGGTTGCCCATGTACTTTAAATATGTAGGCGAAATACACTCGACTTCAAGAAAGAGTTACTGCAACACAGATATACTATCCGGAAAAGAAAATCAGACTTACCATCCCAAGTAAAGAACATTTTTTTCCGAAATAGGACATAAAGAAGTAACTAAAATGCATGATATAGACATATCCCTGTACTCAAAAAGAGGCCACAGGACGCCTGCTTAGGAATCGATTGAGAGGATAAAGAGATTGTGGACTTTACAGCCCCAGGGTCTAAACATTGGAATCCAATTTCAGTGGACTCATTTAAGTCTGAGGTTTACACGGTTTGTGGAGTTTCAACAGTGATTGGTGCACATACGGAAGTGCCGCCTGTGGCACATGACATCCCTCTTTCTAACTCTTTTGTAGTCCAGTATACCTGGGAGAAGAATTCTCCACCAGTAATATGTGATGGGTTTTTGTCAATCTGAGTCCTATAATGTCACTGTATTAGTTGTACATTAACAAGTAAAATCTACTTTTTTTTTTCCAGATCTATTGGGGATCTTCTGACCCTCACCGCACGGATCTTGAACCCCATACGTCCGTGTCTTTCAACAATCAAATTCTGCTTCATGCCTTTGTCGATAATTTTACATTTTTATGCATCTGTCGTGTGTCACCATCATTGTTTATCTCTGTAACGTGTTCCACAACAGCTAATTTCTGGTGGGACCCCAAAGGAAAGCTTCGGGTTTTCACCTCACTGTGACTCCTTTCCCACTATACCGGGCAGGAACGTAGGGACTTGAATAGTAGTCCAGTTTCCCTGGGATGCTGTTCACAATCCATCACTCCGCACTGAGGAAGCGGTAGTGTTTTATACTTCCTTCTTACTACAGTACTTGTTTTTGGAGTGTCACTATCTCAACTTTATCCTTATTGGGGTCCTGACCGGTGTAATGTGTGTCTTTTCCCTAAAAACATGCGGCCGCCGCACATCCATGAGTGCGCATGCGCCAATATCACATGATTGGACCGATCACGTGCTGACTACAACTTCCGGTTCACGCGACGACCTACAACCCTGGCGCTCAAATCACTGTTCCGGGATCTGCCACTGAGTTTATGGAATGAAACCGAGACAGGGGGCGGTCCTATTGGCAGTTGGTAGGGTATTTATCTATTTACTTATGCCACCATGCATTTTTCACGATTAACGTTGTCATTTCACTGTTACTAACCAATGTTGAGTTTAGCATAACACTGTCGCACTTATCAAAGGGCAGATGTTTGTATATTTTTGCTTATTTTGCATTAATTTACCACGGTCCGGTGGTCAACCAATGAATGTAGTGCCTTTGAGTTGTTTACTGCCATACTCACTAGCTTGGTAATCGTCTACATGAGCTGAAACGTCGCACTTGAATAAGATACCCCATCATTTTTGTATCACTATCCTGGAGTGCTGCCTCTTTTTGAATTATCTATCTATCTATCTATCTATGCTATCTATCTATCTATCCGCCTATCTATCTATCTTATCATCTATCTCTCTATCTATCTATCTCCTATCTACTATCTATCTATCTCTTCTATCGATCCTTATCTCCTATCTATCGTATCTATCGATCTCTCTACATCTATCTCTATCTATCCTATCTATCTATCTATCTCCATCTCTCTATCTATCTCTCTCCTATCTATCTCCTATCATCTATCTATCCATCTCCTATCTATCTATCTATCTTCTATCTATCTACTATCTATCTATCCTATCTATCTCTCTATCTTCTATCTATCTCTCTACTTACTCCTATCTCTCTATCTGCCGATCTATCTATCCCATACTATCTCCTATCTATCTTATCTATCTATCTATCTATCTATCTTATCTACTATCTCCTATCTAATCTCATATCTCTCTCCTATCTATCTATCTAATCTATCTATCTATCTATCTATTCTATCTCCTATCTATCTATCTCTATCTATCTTCTCCTATCTAGCACTCCTATCTATCTATCTATCCTATCATCTCCTATCTATCTCATATCTTCTCCTATCTATCATCTATCTATCTATCTATCTATCTATCTATCTATCTATCTATCTCTATCTACTCCTATCTATCTATCTCCTATGATCTCCGATCTATCTATCTATCTTCTATCTTCTCTCTATCTATCTAGTCTATCTATCTATCCATCTCCGATTATCTATCTATCAGCTATCTCTCTATCTATCTCCTATCTATCTCCTATCTATCTATCTACTCGTATCTATCTAGCCCATATCTATCGCCTATCTATCTATCTATCAATCTATCTATCTATCTCCTATCTATCTATCTAGCTATCTATCTATCTATCGATTATCTATCTCCTATCTATCTCCTATCTATCTCCTATCTATCTATCTATCTATCTATCTATCATCTATCGATCTGATCTATCTATCTATCTATCTATCTCCTTCTATCTATCCCTATCTAGCGCCTATCTATCTATCTATCTATCTATCAACTCTCTATCTATCTATCTATCTATCTATCATCTATCCTTCTATATCTATCTATCTAGCTATCTCCTATCCTATCTATCTACTCCTATCTATCTTCTCTCTATCTATCTCCTATCTTTCTCAATATCTATCAATCTTCTCATATCTATTCATATCTTCTCATATCTCCTCCTATCTCTCTATCTCCTATCTATCTATCTATCTCCTATCTTTATCGATCTCCTATCTATCTCCTATCTACATCTATCTCTCTCTATCTCCTATCTAATCTCCTATCTAATCTTATCTCCATCATCTCCTATATCTATCTATCTATCTCTCTATCTATCTATCCTATCTATTCCCATTCTATCTATCTATCTATCTATCATCTATCTCATATCCTAAGCTCCTATCTATTATCTCCTATCGCTCTATCTACTCTCTATCTATCTCCTATCTATCTCCTATCATCTCCTATCATCTATCTTATATCTATCTATCTATCTCCTATCTATCTCCTACTATCTATCTCTATCTATCTACTAATCTATCTATCTCCTCTCTATCTATCTATCGATCTATCTCTCTCCTAATCTATCTATCTATCTATCTATCTATCTCCTATCTTCTCCTATCTATCTATCTATCTCCTATCTATCTCCTATCTATCTATCTATCTATCTCCCTATCTATCTATCTCCTATCATCTCCTATCTATCTCCTATCTATCTCCTATCCTCTATCTCTTATCTCTCTATCTCTCTCATCGCTCTCTCTCGCTCTATCCTCTCTCTCGAGTCTCTCTCTATCTCTCTCGCTATCTCTCTCTATCTCTCTCCTCTCTATCTCTCTCTCTATCTCTCTCTATCTCTCTCTCTCGCTCTATCCGCTTCTCCGCTATCTCTCTCTATCTCTCTCTCTATCATCTCTCTATCTCTATCTCTATCTCTCTCTCTCTATCTCTCTATCTCTCTCTCAGTGCATTGTCCGTGTATAATGCGCTGTGCGGGGAGTCACTAAGATCGTGCACCCGATATCCTGCATGTGTCGCTTCCCCGCTCAGGTCCCCGGAGTTCACTTTCTTCTTCCTGGTGCATGTAAATGCATTGTCCGTGTATAATGCGCTGTGTGGGGAGTCACTAAGATCCTGCGCCTGATATCCTGCATGTGTCACTTCCCCGCTCAGGTCCCCGGAGTTCACCTTCTTCTCCCTGGTGCATGTAAGTGTACAATTTGAAAGTTAAATCCCGCACTCAGTCTGAATCAGTCGGATCATCCGACAGCTCACCCCCCGATTTCTGTCACGTGAAAGCAGCACAGCTGCGCCACAATCCGATCGTATGCGACACAATCCCAGCGCAGGCACCTGTTAAATACCTGTCAAAACTGCGCAAATCGCAAAAAACGCAAACAGTCTGACGAAAGTGAGTAGTGCGACCCTTAGTAAATAAGCCCCTGTGTCTCGCCGCACCGTGTGCAGCCAGGCTTTCTATAGAGAGGGGAGGGGTTAGGAACACTCACTGCCCCCTCCACTCGACCCTGTGGACCAGTTTGCACCAGTAGTGTCCTTTCTTGTTTACTAATAGTTAATCTGCTGTGATGGACAGAATCCTTATCCTATCAGTGTGGGAAGCAGGATTCTAAATGTTATTTGCTAAAGTTATTAAGAGAATATTAGTGACTGTCTATAATTTTGGGTAAGTCGTCCTTTGTTTGTTATGACATTGGATGTATAATGGACCTTTGTAACTACTTAGAGAACTGGGACTAGGACTGGGACCAGGAAAGTGCATGCATGGTGTATGTTTGTACAGGGGCCCATGTCATTGTTTATTGCTCTGTACTTTATATTGTTATATGTGATGTTCCTGGCATATTTGGATTTGTTTTGCAGGTAGTAGCATCATATTGTCCTTGTTTTGGATATTGTTCCTGGTTCTCGAACATTTGTTATTATTTTTGAATTAATATTCATTTTTGATATAGTTTACACACCGTATTTTTCGGACTATAAGGCGCACCGGATTATAAGGCGCACCATCAATAAATGCCTGCTTAAATGTCTCGGTTCTTATATAAGGCGCACCGGATTATAAGGCACACTATCAGTAAATGCCTGCTTAAACGTCTAGGTTCATATATAAGGTGCACCGGATTATAAGGCGCACCTGATTATAAGGATGAATGACCAGCAGGTGGCAGACATGTGCACAGTTCAAGGCAGCTGTTGTCTGTAAGAACGGTTCATATATAATGCACACTGGACTATAAGGCGCACCTGATTATAATGGTGAATGACCAGCAGGTGGCATACCTGTGCACAGTACAAGGCAGCTGTTGTCTGTGTGCGGGGAGTCACTAAGATCCTGCACCCGATATCCTGCATGTGTCGCTTCCCCGCTCAGGTCCCCGGAGTTCACCTTCTTCTTCCTGGTGCATGTGAGTGCATTGTCCGTGTATAATGTCCTGTGCGGGGAGTCACTAAGATCGTGCGCCCGATATCCTGCATGTGTCACTTCCCCGCTCAGGTCCCTGGAGTTCACCTTTTTCTTGCTGGTGCATGTGAGTGCATTGTCCGTGTATAATGCGCTGTGCGGGGAGTCACTAAGATCGTGCGCCCGATATCCTGCATGTGTCACTTCCCCGCTCAGGTCCCCGGAGTTCACCTTTTTCTTCCTGGTGCATGTGAGTGCATCGTCTTGTGACACAATTTGAATTTTAAATCCTGCGCTTAGTCCGAATCAGTCAGGTTGTCCAATGGCCGCCCCCCGATATGTGTCGCATGAAAGTCGGCGCCAAAATCCGATTGCGTGTGCCAAAAACTGCGGCACAAATCTGAAACAGTCAGGAAACCCGAAATCCGCGGACACTTAGTAAATGTTCCCCATTGTGTGATGTCTCATCCTGGCTATGCCGGGGGTCTTTGCTCAGCATTGTTCTGAAGGATCCCACCATCTTCTCTTACCGGGAGAATCCACATGTCTCCTCCCCCTTATTAACATTGTATCATTTGTAGCAAATCTTTAAAATTGTTCACAGAAGGCAGACACATTACAAGTGACATATAGGGGGTCATTTACTAAGGGCCCGATTCGTGTTTTCCCGATGTGTTACCCGAATATTTCCGATTTGCGCCGATTGTACCTGAATTGCCCCGGGATTTTGGCGCACGCGATCGGATTGTGGCGCACCGGCGCTGGCATGCATGTTACGGAAATCGGGGGCGTGGCCGAACGGAAACCCGACGTATTCGGAAAAACCGCCGCATTTAATAAGCGAAAATGTGTCGCTTGGGAAGCGCTTACCTTCACCTGGTCCGGCTCGGTGTATTGCGGCGCGATCAGATGCATTTCAGCGCAGCAGCGCCACCTGGTGGACGGCGGAGGAACTGCTATCATAAATCCCGTCCGGACCCGAATCCTGTTCAGAGAACGTGCCGCTGGATCGCGAATGGGCCGGGTAATGGATCTGCCCCATTGTGTATAGATCTAGACTCCTATTTTTGGGTAGATCTATTAAAGGGGTTGGCCACTTATACCAAACTTTAAAAGGGTAAGTTTAAGACCCTAATAAGGTTCCTATCATTTCCAAAAGCAAAAATCTCGGTCTAAGCTCAACTTAGAAGGATTGTAGCGGACATAGTGCAGGGAACCCAAATAAATGTAAAAGTCTTACTTGATTGAAATATATACAGAAAAATATTCTTAAAAACTTCACAATGAGATAAAAGTCCAAACAAACGTGTTAAAAAAAATAGTTAAATCGGCCCGACCCAGTGTCTCGCCTCATTCTGGCTTCTTCCGGGACAGGGTTCCTATTATACTTGCACTAAAAGCCTAATGTTTGCCCTTCACAACCAGGAGCCACGGGTCATGTCACCCCTTGGCCGCAGGACTCGGGACCTCCAGTGACGTCGCTGATGGATTCGGGTCACTCTTGGAGGGGCGTGCGGATGTGACAGCTCCTGCTACCCCAGGGGGTCACGTGTCTCACGTCTCGTGGCAGCAAACTTTGAAGGACACATCCATCCTGATAAACCATGGACATTACTCCTAGATCCAGGCACCGGGACTGTGGGATCTTCTTATATCTGTTATCCATGGCTTCCTTCCTTCTAAAATCAACTTCTATAATTATGCTAATTAGCCAGAAGGGGTCCGCTCCTCCTGCAGTCAAGCAACCACACCTCCTGCAGTCAGGTGACCCCTCCTGTTGCAGTCAGGTGACCCCTCTTCCTGCAGTCAGGTGACCCCTCCTGTTGCAGTCAGGTGACCCCTCCTCCTGCAGTCAGTGGATCCTCCTCCCCAGTCAGGTAACCTCCTTCTTTGCAGTCAGTGTGATCCCTCCCTCCTGCGTTCAAGGTGTACCCCTCCTTCTGCAGTCAGGTGACCCCTCCTCCCGCAGTCAGGTGACCCCTCCTCCCGCAGTCAGGTGACCCCGCCTCCTGCAGTCAGGTGATCCCTCCTCCTGCAGTCAGGTGACCCCGCCTCCTGCAGTCAGTCTGCTCTGCCCTCTCCATGCATCTGGCCCAGCCTGAACTTTTTTTTGTTACAAAGTACCGTATCATTTGGCTATTGAGAATTATGTTACAAAGTATCAGTATTAATCTCCAAATTCTGCTTCGGAGACCTTATTAGAGCAGCCGTCGCTTGTCCCTGATTTTCTGACCTCCCTATACGGCAGTTTAGTGTCTCTGGATTTGTAGTTGTGTTGTTGCCTCTCTCACAGATATAAGATGTTGGATACGGATGAGATCCGGGATTATCCGGAGCCGGGCCCCCAGAGCCGCATCTTCATAGCAGACACATTCCACCTTTTTTTTGAGAAACGTGCCGGGTTCTCTCCTCCCCCGGGAATTCTCTTCACATCATTGATTGATCTAAATGACTGAGAACCATCTGATCTCTGTGAAGCATCAAATATCCGATCATTTCTCCGGATTAATGGGAAATAAAAGGCAACGACACCTTCGCCTTTAACAAGATGAAAGGGATGAGCCTCCGCACCGCGGACCCGTCCTCCGAGACATCCGAACAGACAAGACAGAGACCTATTAATAACGCGCTCCCTCTAGACATCTCCACACGGCCGACTCCTGGGTGAGGCAAGACAGGCAGCCGCCTTAGGAGCCCAGAAACAGTGATATATACGGTATATATATATATATATATATATATATATATGTATCTGCAAAACACTTTATAGAGACTCTATTACTTGTACTGACCCTACAAAGCTGCAGCCAGTGTAAGGTATTGTCCCTGGAGAGATGTGCTATCATACATTTCTATATGTTAGTAGCAGCAGGACTGTGAAATATGGATTTATATTCCATTTTATTTATTTTTTAATTGTATTTTAGTGGCCTGCGAGTGTGTTCTCACACTGCTGTGTTCTGTGCTCTCAGTATCCAGTTTTGGGTATTGTCCCTGATGATTAGTGTGATCATACATGTAAGTATGTTGTTAGTGGAAGCAGGACTGTGAAATATGGATTTATATTCCAGGATTGTATCTTCTCCAAGTGCACTGGGGCTGTGTCCTCACACTGCTGTGCTCTGTGATCTCAGCAGCCAGTGTTAGGTATTGTCCCTGGAGATTAGTGTAATCATACATGTGAGTATGTCGTTAGTGGAAGCAGGACTGTGAAATATGGATTTATATTCCAGGGTTGTATCATCTCCATGTGCACCTCATACTGCTGTGCTCTGTGATCTCTGCATCCAGTGTTAGGTATTGTCAATGGAGATCAGTGTAATCATACCTGTGACTATGTTGTTAGCAGCAGCAGGACTGTGAAATATGGATTTATGTTCCAGGATTGGATCTTCTCCAAGTGCAATGGAGGTGTGTCCTCACACTGCTGTGCTCTGTGATCTCAGTAGCCTGTGTTATGTATATTATTTGGAGAGATATGCAATCACACCTTTGTTTATGTTAGTAGCAGCAGGAGTGTGAAATATTGATATATATATTTCAGGATTGTATCTTCTCCAAGTGCAATGGAGGTGTGTCCTCACACTGCTGTGCTCTGTGATCTCTGCAGCCTGTGCTATCTGGACAGATATGCAATCACCCCTTTGTTTATTTTAGTAGCAGCAGGACTGTAAAATATGGATTTATGGAAATATGGGTGGCGCAGCTAAAGATTTTCTGCAGGAAAAAAGAACTTTGAATCCTGCTCCTATATAAATACCGGGGGGGGGGGGGGGGGGATATACAATATTATATACAATATTATAGACTCTAGATACAATGAAGGGTCAAATCTGCCGCTGACTGTAAAAACCTCCTCCTAGGTCTTCAGTTAGAGACGAGTCATCGTGGGTTCCCGTCCTGAATGTCTCATTCTCCCTCCTCTATAATATTTTACATCTGAGATAAATGGAAATAACACAATGTCGCAGTCGCCGTGCACTGAGGGGCTATGAGTAATCTCTGGCCGGTCACCATTACTCCCCCACATGTGCAGAGAGCCCCCATTATCCTGGGAATACATGACTCAGCCCCTCCATGTGCACAATCCATACGCCCCCGCGCCTCCTCCGTGTCCTCCAGGTGGAGGTAACAATCATTGTTCTACGGACGCCTCTTAATTATTAGCATTAGGGGTTAATTATCAGGGGATGGCCGGGGATGTGACACTGAAATACTGGCGGATACAAATGTCACTAAGAATAAGCGTCAGGATATTATAAGGGGATGATCCCCCGAGCCCAGGAGCCTTAGGGTGATGGCAGACGCGGCGTTTTGAGCACGTTTTTGTCCGTCAAAAAAAGGAATGCGTTAAAAAATGCATGCGGTTTTGACAGGTTTGACGAATTATCTTAATTCAAACTGGTAAAAAAAAAAAACGCAAGCGGTTTTTAACGGACTGCTTAAAAATGGGCCAAAAACGTGTTCAAACCGCCACGTGTGGCATCACCCTTAAAGGCCCCGTATGCGTCTCTTCTCCATATATAAATGATACATTATGACCAATTGTGGATTGGTCCCTGCAGCTTAAGGTTGTGCATCTGTATATTGGGGAGGTGGCACACGTGCCGTTTTGTTTGCGTACGCAAACGCAGACAAAGCCGCACCCACCGGGGAGGGCCTTGGCCCAATCGCGTCAGTGTTTCTATGGTAACACCTGCGATCGGGAACGAGCCGCCGGCGTTTTGCGTTAATTTAATGCAAAACACCGGCGGCTCGTTCCTGGTCGCAGGCGTTTCCGGTGGGTGCGGCTTTGTCTGCGTTTGCGTTCCAGAAAGCTCAGGCTCAGAGTCCGGTGTCTTGATGGAAGTCGGATTGTTGGCAGAGGCTTTTCCCCGTGGGCTGCAGGACGCCGCGAGCGCACAACACGCGCAGCACTTTGTATAATGATCTCTGTTGTACAAATAGGATCCCAGGGGAAATCTGAGCGAATACATTACAGCCCGGAGTATTCATGGGTAACACTGAGCGCTGCTGGGGGTGGACCAGAACAGCTTGGGAAACCCCATCACATTTCAGGGGTCGGTGGGGAGGTCCCTGATGCCAAATGTAAAGTTAGTATTGACTGTACATCAGAATAATTCCCAATTTCTCTCCTGTCCTGACCCACGTTAGTTTTGCTGTGTCTTGCACCCATCCTTAAATGAGAGGGAACCTATCATCGGCCATCGGTCAGTTTAAGGTAGGAAAGTATTGTAGCTCCTTCAATGCACTGGGGAAGGGTGTGTGCTCACACTGCTGTGCTCTGTGCTCTCTGCAGCCAGTGTTAGGTATTGTCCTTGCAGAGATGTGTGATCAGACCTTTGTGTATGTTAGTAGCAGCAGAACTGTCATTTATGGATTTAGTTTCCAGAATAATCACTTCTGAGAGAGTGTCCTCACACTGCTGGGGTCTGTGCTTTGTACAGGCAGTGGAGAGGTATGTAATCATACCATTGTTTATATTTATATATAAGTATTGTAGCTTCTGCAAGTGCACTGGGTGGTGTGTCCTCACACCGCTGTGCTCTGCGCTCTGTGCAGACAGCATTAGGTGTCATCTGTGGAGAGATATGTAATCAGACCTTTGTGTGTGTGTAAAATATATGGATTTATATTCCAGGATTGTAGCTTCTCCACGTGCACTGGTAGTGTCCTCACACTGCTGTGCTCTGTGCTCTCTGCAACCAGTGTCAGGAAAGTCCCTGGAGAGATATGTAAGCATACCTTTGTATGTTATTAGAAGTAGGACCATGAAAATTGAAGTTATAACCCAGCTTTGCAGCTCTTGCTGTGGTTCCTAGGAGGGTTTATCATCCTGAAGAGCTTTCAGCTCTCTGCACTGTGCTGCTCCACTGCCCCTCCCCCAGCTGTATCAGGATTTTGCTTGGATACTTACAGCAGTGACTCAGAGCAGAGAGGAGGAGCTGTGGGACAGTTTATATGAAGAGCAGAAAGCTCTTCAAGCAGAAGGTCCTGCCCACCGCAACATGGATTTTACACACACAAAGATAGGATCACACAGGCTCCCCAGGGCCCATACCTATCCCTGTCTGCAGTTTATTATGGGCAAAACTGATGATGGATTCCCTTTCAACGTGTACACAGCTATACACTAGCACTTCCTACTCTTTATAGCAGGCAATACACTAGCACTTCCTACTCTTTATAGTAGTCGATCCACTAGCCCCCCAAAAAAAAAAACTTTCCTACTCTTTATAGTAGGCGACACACTCGCACTTCCTACGCTTATAGCTGGCGATCCCTACACTTTCCTCCTCTTTGTAGGCGATACCACTGCACTTCCAACTCTTATAGCAGGCATACACTACCTTCCTACTCTTTATACCGGCGATACACTATAGCGCTTCCTCTCTATTCTAGTAAGCCGATACAACTAGCGCTTCCTACTCTTTTAGTAGGCGATACACTAGCACTTTCCTACTCTTTTATTTAGGCGACCACACTAGCACTTCCTACGCTTTATATAAGGACGACACTTAGACTTCCTACTCTTTATACTGACGATACAACTACGCTTCCTACTCTTTATAGTAGGCGATACACAGCCTTCCTACGCTTATAGTTGCGATACCTACACTTCCACTCTTTATAGTAGGCGACACACTAGCACTTCCTACTCTTTATATCTGGCGATACACTAGCGCTTCTACTCTTTATAGTAGGCTATACACTAGCACGTTCTACTCGTTCTAGTAGGCGACACACTAACTAGAACTTCCTACTCTTTTAGCTGGCGATACACTAGCGCTTCTACTCTTATAGTAAGCGCTACATAGCACTTCTCTCTTTATAGCAGCATGCAATACACTAGCACTTCCTACTCTTTATAGCTTGGCGATACACTAGCGCTCCTACTCTTTATAGTAGCCGATACACTCCGCTCCTGCTCTTTTATAGTATGAGATACAACATAACCTAGCACTTCCTACTCTTTAATAATTAGGCGATACACTACACTACTCCTACTCTCATTTAATTTATAGAGGCAATACGGTAGCACTTCCAACTTTCCACTTTTATAGTAGAGATCACTACTATATGCACCTAGGACGCATCTAGGAGACTATCAAACAGCACTTCCTACTCTTTATAATAAACTCTTTATAAATAGGAAGGCATACACTAGCACACACTGGCCACTTCCTACTCTTTACCTTTATAGAAGGGGCAAGGAAGACGTAGCGACAGTTGAGCTACTGCACTTCCTACTCTTTATAGCAGGCAATACACTAGCACTTCCTACTCTTTATAGCTGGCGATACACTAGCACTTTCTACTCTTTATAGTCGCATACGCTAGCAATTCCACTCTTTATAGCGGGCGATCCACGGCCTCTTCCTACTCTTTATAGTAGCCGATACACTAGCGCTCCTACTCTTTATAGTAGGAATAAGAATCACTCAAGTCATAGGCACTTCCTACTCTTTATTAGCATAGGATTATTTACGCTTTGTAGGCGACTTAGCACTTTACTCTTTATCAGTGCAATACGGGTAACGCACTTCCTACTCTTGATAGTAGGCGATACGCTAGCACCACTCTTTGGCAACGAGCTCTATCTTTATAGTAGCTTAAGGCTACTGAGGTACCTAGCCTTTCCACTCTTTATAGTAAGGCTGATACACTGGCACTTCCTACCTGCTTTATAGTAGTCAATAACGTAGCACTTCCTACTCTTTATACTAGGCGATACCCTAGCACTTCCTACGTCTTATAGTACGGCGATACACTAGCACTTCTACCTTTATAGTAGGTGATCCCTAGCATTCCTACGCTTTATAGTAGGCGATACGTACCTTCCTACTCTGTATAGATGCGATACACACGAGCTTCCTACTCTTAATAGTAGCTATACCTAGCACTTCCTTCTATAAACATACTGTTCACTTAGGAGGTAACACTAGCACGTTCCTACTCTTTAGTAGTAGCGAACACTACACTTCCTACTCTTTATGTATGGATACACTAGCACTTCCCTACTCTTTTAGTAGGCGATACACAGCACTTTCCTACTCTTTATGTAGGGCTACTAGCACTTTTACTTGTCTATCACTAGCCTCCTACTCTTTATAGTAGGCCGATACCTACGCACTTCCTAAACTCTTTACTAAGGCTCTCACCTAGCACTTCCTACTCTTATACTAGTATGCGTATACATAGCACTTCCTACTCTTAGAAGAGCGATACACTAGCACTTCCTACTCTTTATAGAGGCGATATCATAGCACTTCAGCTCGTTTATAGCGGCGATACACTAGCACTTCCTACTCTTTAAGTAGCGAATATCACTAACACTTAGTAGCGATACCTCTTTCCTACTCTTTAACAGTAGGCGATACACTACCTCTTTTATAGGACACCTAATTCCTACTGCTTTATATAGCGTACACTAGCACTTCCTACTCTTTATGTAGGCGACACACTAGAGCACTTCCACTCTTTTAGTAGCGTAATACACTAAATCACTCCCTTCTCTTTATAGTAGACTCTAGTTCAGAGCTAACGGGTCACTGTCCATCTGTAGCTCCCGACCGATGTGTTGTACAAATTGTCATTGAAATACAAGTTACAAAGACTCAATTCCCTTCCAAGAAAAATTCAATCAATTCTTGTCGTTCATTCACAAATCATCAGAACTTAAACATGAAACCTTTATTTCTTATCTAGAAGCGTATTGAATCTATAGCCACCTGAACGTCAGAGTAAATATATGATGTCATTGTGACAACGGCACCGAGAAAAGAATTTAACCTCCTCCGGCACCTGCCTCCTATAACAGAAAGAGTGGAAGAATGGGCTTTCCTGAACAAATGAGCTCTTCCCCGAAAAACCTTGGTGATGATCACGCCCCCACACATTATGAATCCTCCTGCAATCGATCATCCAGAGCTCCCCCCCGTCCACCATGTACTGGAGCCGCCCCCAACCACATCCTATCAGCCTGCTGGTATATCCTTCCTCCATTTATTGATAGAAAGTCCAGAGATTTCTGCCGCCTCACCCCTCATCTTCATCATTACTCTTCATCTCTAGTATCTGTACTGAGCACCGAGTAGCAACCCTAACTGGTGAGAATACTTGCGAATCCTTAACCCGTACTACTGCAGTTACTTTATCGTATTATAACTAGGTGGGTCCTGTGACATCTGCAACGCTACCTATGTTTATCGGATCACATGAAATCACAGCATCCTTCTGGGAGGTGTGAAGTTGTAGAGTCCATCTGGAGGCTCTTTGATTTTATGTGATTAGATTACATCACAGAGGTGAGGTATTTGGGATGTTACCTAGAATGACAGTCACCCGGGCCGGATGATTTAACAAGCTCTCCTCTCAGTGGTCCATAAGTATCATCTAGCTCTTGAGACCTGTCACATCAAGAACAAGGAAGTGGTGCACTGCAGTAACCACTGAATATACAGGATGACTCATTGGACTCACTCATGAGTTGCTATAATTTTTCATTAGCCATTTTGTTACATTTGCAGCCATGGAAAGGACCAGTTAGGGAATAAGAGGCGATTGCTTTTTATTATAATTATAATTATTTAATTGTGGTGGTTGATTTCAATGGCAGATTCGCTTTAAAAGGAAAAACTACAATTTGGATTCATGCATTATACCCCAAACTACTTTGGAGACTGCTGACATAAGCCAACACTGAAGCAAACATATCTTGTTTAATCCCTTGAGCTGATGTGTTTGCTACAAAAAACAAAATTTTTAGATTATGTAATCAGATCTTCGCTCCTTTCGGTGGCGTCAGGCTTTTCCTTCTTACACTGCTCAGAGATATTATCACTGTTCTCCCGTCAGGCAGATAATCATTGCTGCACTATCCCCCATCTTGCCTGTGTATGATTCATCCAGTTCAGTGTGATTAGTCCCTTCTGAGCAGGGTAAAACAAAATTTTCGCATCAGTGTAGCTACATATTCTCAGGGTATGTTTGCGTTCATATGCTGAAATGGATGGTTATATTTCCTTTAAAGCAAATTGTGTGGTGTTTGGCCAACTAAATCTATAGAGATCCCGATGCTTCACAATTTCTCCACAACCAATGTACTGAGCTGGAGCCGTGCGTACACATAAGATGGAAAGATTCCACTCTTCTTAGTAGTGTTGCGGGTTTCCACTGGTCCTCTGGTCCTCCCACACTCTGTTGCGACGCTGGCGGATTCTGTTTGCGCTATTAAGGAGTTATTAGTATTATTACAGACATTCCCTCATTATCCTGCAAGCTAAAAGTATTGTCTGCACACTACTCATGTTTCTTTCCCTTTCCCATCCTTTCATAGGGTATAAATCTTGACAACAGCGCGGTGGGAAAATGGCCGTCCAGGAAGTATTAATATGATCTACCGGGCAATATTCTCCCTGGTGCCCGACTGGCTTGTAATTGGACGTCCCAATTACTTATTTTTTCAGTATATACATTTTCATCATTATAATAAGATGCACAAAACATGAGATTCCCTTCCCCCTGGGGTTTTCCCGAGTGTTTCTTTCTTTCAATTCTTAAACACACAATATTCACAATTTTAGTGAGTTCCCCCGCGTAATGATTATCCTGCAATTCACTCAAACAGACACGGCAAATATCTGCCAGAATAACACTTCTGATAACGTCCACTATAATACACATCTATTGTCTTCTTATTTACTAAAGATATTCAAATCAAAATCTATCTTCTATCTATCTATCTATCTCCTATGCTATCTACTATCTATCTCCTATCTATCTATCTCCTATCTATCTATCTATCTTATATCTAGCTCCTATCTCCCATCTAGCTATCTATTTCCTATCTATCTATCTATCTAATCTTTGATCTATCTATCCTCTATCATCTATCTCCTATCTATGTCTATCTATCTATCTAACTATCTATCTATCACTCTATCTATCTATCTATCTATCTGATCTATCTCCTATCTATACTTCTATCTATCCCTCATCTATCTACTATCTTATCCTATCTAGCTATCTATCTCATCTCTTCTATCTACTACTATCGTTCTCCTATCTACTATCTCCTATCGTAGTCTATCCCATATCTATCTCCATCATCTATCTACTCTATCTATCTATCTATCTATCTATCTATCTATCTATCTATCTCCTATCTATCTCAATCTGTCTCCGTATCTATCTATCTATCTATCATCTAAGTTATGGGAAGTCCAGAGCAGCACAGCAACAATGTTTGGTGCAAGAGTCCTGACACTTGGGTGTGCAACTCGCGTCTTCAATATATACATTCCAAAAGTCAGGGCGCATCTCCAGATAGTGTCAAAATGATGGGTATCTTTATTCCATGTGCGACGTTTCAGCTCATGTGAGCTTTATCAAGCATGGATTAATGGCCGTAAACACATATAAAGGGCCACACCTTACATTCCTCTGTGACACCAGACCGTGGTAATTACCAATATGCAAAATAGCAAAATTACAAATTCCATTGAAGTAGACAAGTGTTATACTTAAACCATCATTGGTTTTAGTACCTTGAAATGTACAACGTTAAATAATCATTGAAAAACATGCATGTTAGTGCATAAGTAATAGTACAAATCCCTCCACACTTCAATCGGCGACCGCCCCCTGTCCTCGTGCTTTCATTCCAATAAACTCAGTGGCAGATCCTGAACACTGAATTTTTTGAGCCCAGGCTTGTAGTTTTCATTCGCGTCACACCGGGAAGTTTCTGGAGTCATCAACTTTGATCCTGGGTCCAAGTTACATTATTGTGGCCGCATGCGATCACCATTGGAGTGTGTCAGCGCCGTGCCATTTTTTTTAAAGGAAAAGCCCCACACATTACCACCCGTCAGAGACCCCACTCGGTAGATTGAGATAGTGACACCCAAACCAGGTACTTGATGGTAAGACTCGGACAAGTATAAACACTACCGTCTCTCCCTCATGCGGATGTGATGTGAGATTTTTGTACAAAGCATCCAGAAACTTGGACTACCCGACTATTCAATCCCTCCCCCTTTGCCTCGCGTTTAGGCTGAGAGAAGGTGCACAAAGTGAGGAAACCTCGAACGCTTTCCATTTGTGGGTCCCCACCAGAAATTAAGCTGTGTGGAACGACGTTACAGATAAACAATTTAAATGGTGACACACGACATGCTCATTAAATATGTAAAATTAATCAGACAAAGCACTGACATCAGATTTGAATTGTTTAAAGACCATCCGAGA
Organism: Engystomops pustulosus; assembly: GCA_019512145.1. NCBI lineage: Eukaryota > Metazoa > Chordata > Amphibia > Anura > Leptodactylidae > Engystomops > Engystomops pustulosus. Next base: position 106,087 of record WNYA01000495.1, on the reverse strand, counting down.
CCTTTATGGGGTGTTCAAGATCCGTGCGGTGAGGGTCCAGAAGATCCAATAGATCTGGAAAAAATAAAGTAACTTTACCTTGATAGTTACAACTTATACCAGTGACATATATATATTCAGTATCAGAGATTGTGACAACACAACCAATTCCAAATATTTACTGTGGGCAATTCTCTCCCAGTTTAGACTACTGACCTACAAAAAGAATTTAGAAGAGGGCTATAATGTCATTGCGCAAGGCGGCACTGTCTTCCGTACGTGCACACACTCACTGTCTGAACTCCTTCACAAACCGTGGTAAACCTCATACTTAAAGTAGTCCACTTTGCTAAATTGTAGTTTCAATTCTTTAGACCCACCCTGGCTGGTAAGTCCCCATCACTCTTTATCATCTCATTCGCATTTCCACAGTAACATGGCCTTCCCTGTGCCCATACACTAGCACTTCCTACTCTTTATAGCTGGCGATACACTAGCACTTCCTACTCTTTATAGTAGTCGATACACTAGCACTTCCTACTCTTTATAGTAGGCGACACACTAGCACTTCCTACTCTTTATAGCTGGCGATACACTAGCACTTCCTACTCTTTATAGTAGGCGATACACTAGCACTTCCTATCGCCGACTATAAAGATAGGAAAGTGTAGGTATCGCCTACTCAACAAGAGTAGGACGTGCTACGATGCCTACTATAAAGAGTAGAAGTGCTAGGTATCACCTACTATAAAGTAGGAAGGCTAGTGTATCGCCTACTTAAAGAGTAGGAAGTGCTAGTGTTCGTCCTACTATACAGCAGTAGGAAGTGCTACCGTATTGCTACTATAAAGAGTGGAGTGCTAGGGATCGCCTATTATAAAGAGTAGGAAGTGCTAGTGTATCTCCTACTATAAAAGAGTAGAGGTTCTAGTGTATCGCCTACTATCAAGAGTAGGTCATAGATGCTACCGTATTGCCTACTAACAGAGTAGGACGTGCTACCCGTATTGCCTACTATAAACGAGTAGGTGAGTGCAGTGTATCTCCTACTATAGAAGATTAGAAGCCACTAGCACTTCCTACTCTTTATAGTAGGCGATACACTAGCACTTCCTACTCTTTATAGCAGGCGATACACTAGCACTTCCTACTCTTTATAGCAGGCGATACACTAGCACTTCCTACTCTTTATAGTAGGCGATACACTAGCACTTCCTACTCTTTATAGTAGGTGATACACTAGCACTTCCTACTCTTTATAGTAGGCGATACACTAGCACTTCCTACTCTTTATAGTAGGCGATACACTAGCACTTCCTACTCTTTATAGTAGGCGACACACTAGCACTTCCTACTCTTTATAGCTGGCGATACACTAGCGCTTCCTACTCTTTATAGTAGGCGATACACTAGCACTTCCTACTCTTTATAGCAGGCAATACACTAGCACTTCCTACTCTTTATAGCTGGCGATACACTAGCGCTTCCTACTCTTTCTCGCCTACTATAAAGAGTAGGAGTGCTATGTATCGTCCCTACTATAAAGAGTAGGAAGTGCTAGTGTATCACCTACTATAAAGAGATAGGAAGTGCTAGTTATCGCCTACTATAAAGTAGGAAGTGCTAGTGTATCGCCTACTAAAAGAGTAGGAAGTGCTAGTGTATCGCTACTAGTAGAGTAGGAAGTGCTAGTCTTATACCTACTATAAAGAGTAGGAAGTGCTAGTGTATCGCCGATATAAAGAGTAGGAAGTGCTAGTGTATCGCCTACTAAAAGAGTAGGAAGTGCTACGTATGCCTACTATAAAGAGTAGGAAGTCTAGTGTATCACCTACTATAAAGGTAGGAAGGCTAGTGTATCCGCCTACTAAAGAGTAGGAAGTGCTAGTGTCTCCTCCTACTATAAAGAGTAGGAAGTGCTACCGTATTGCCTACTATATAAAGAGTAGGACAGTGCTAGTGTATCGCCTATTATAAAGAGTGAGGAAGTGCTAGTGTATCTCCTACTATAAAGAGTAGGAAGTTCTAGTGTTCGCCTACTATAAGAGTAGGTCATAGTGCTCACCGTATTGCCTACTAAAGAGTAGGAAGTGCTACCGTATTGCTACTATAAGAGTAGGAAGTGCTAGTGTATCTCCTACTATAGAAGATTAGAAGCCACTAGCACTTCCTACTCTTTATAGTAGGCGATACACTAGCACTTCCTACTCTTTATAGCAGGCAATACACTAGCACTTCCTACTCTTTATAGCTGGCGATACACTAGCGCTTCCTACTCTTTATAGTAGCCGATACACTAGCGCTTCCTACTCTTTATAGTAGGCGATACACTAGCACTTCCTACTCTTTATAGTAGGCGATACACTAGCACTTCCTACTCTTTATAGTAGGCGATACACTAGCACTTCCTTCTCTTTATAGTAGAGCTGCTCAGAGGTCAGACGGGTCACTGGTCCATCTGTAGCTCCCGACCGATGTGGTAAAAATTGTCAATTGAATATACAAGTTACAAAGACTCAGATATTCCCTTCCAAAGAAAAAGTTCAGATCAAGTTCTTGTCGTTCATTCACAAATATATCAGAACAGGTAACCATGGAAACCTTTATTTCTGATACTATGAAGCGTATTGAATCTATTAGCCACATGAACGTCAGAAGTAAATATATGGGATGTCATTGTGACACGGCAGCCGAGATAAAGAATGTAATCTCCTCCGGACACCTGCTCCATATAAAGAAAAGAGTGGGAAGAATGAGGCTTCCTGAACAAATGAGACGTCTTCCCCGGAAAAACCTTGGTGATGATCAGACGCCCCCACACATTAGGAGTCTCCTGACATCGATCATCCAGGAGCTCCCCCCAGCGCCACCATGTACGGAGCCGCCCCCAACACAATCCTATCAGACCTGCTGGTAGATCCTTCCTCCATTTATTGATAGAAAGTCCAGAAGATTTCTGCCGCCTCCCCCTCATCTTCATCATTACTTCATCTCTATTTGTTGCCTGCCGCAACCAAAAAACAAAAGGGACAGGATCCCTTTTATTTCCACTTGTTGTGGACACACAGCATTAATGTTGCGCCATTGTGAAAAACATTGGAAGATTTTATTGAGTGACCGCCACAGGAGTCCCGGCACTAAAAAACCCCCCGATCTTTCATATGACGAGCTCGAACATTAGAGATCGGGTAGTAAAAACAGACACAGGTCCATAGACTTAGTACAAGGGTATCTGGACTTACTCCGCAAAGGATGTTATCCATTCGGACATTATCAATTGCTCATACATCATTAAAGGTGATAATTCACACACAAGGGACACCAAACAAATACAACACTACCTTGACTGCAACAGTACATACGTGTGTATTTATTATTTGCCCATGTGACTTTAATATGTAGGCCGAAACTACACTCGACTCAAGACAAGATTACGCAACACAGATATACATCCGGAAAAAGAAAAACAGACTTACCAGTCAGTAGACATTTTTCCGAAATAGGACATAAAGAAAGTGAACTAAATGCATGATAATAGACCCATATATCCCTGTACTCAAAAGAGGAAGGCAACGGAGCATGCTTAGGAAATGCGAAATTGAGAGGATAAAGAGATTGGGGACTTACAGCCCCAGGGTCTAAACATTGAATACAATTTAAGTGGACCATTTAAAGTATGAGGTTTCCACGGTTTGTGGAGTTCAGACAGTGAGTTGGTGCAACTACGGGAGTGCGCCTTGTGGCACATGACATAGCCCTCTTTCTAAATCTTTTTAGGTCAAGTATAACTGGGAGAAGAATTCTCCACCAGTAAATATTTGAATGGTTTTGTCAATCTGAATATACTATAATGTCACTGTATATAGTTGTACCTTACAGTAAAAGTCTACTGTCTTTTTTCCAGATCTATTGGGGATCTCTGACCCTCACCGCACGGATCTGAACCCCCCATAAAGTCTCGTGTCTTTCAAAACAATTCAAATTCTGCTTATGCCTTTGTCTGATAATTTTACATATTTTATAATGCATATGTCGGTGTGTCACCATAACTTGTTTATCTCTGTAACGTGTTCCACACAGCTAATTTCTGGTGGGACCCCAAAGGAAAGCGTTCGAGGTTTTCACTCACTTTGTGACCCTTTCTCCAGCTAATACGGCAGGACGTAGGGAGGATATCGGTAGTCCAGTTTCTGGATGCTGTAATCAAAATCAATACACTCTCGTCACTGAGGGAAGGGGTAGTGTTTATACTTCCTGTCTTTACCTATCAGTACCTGGTTTTGGTAGTGTCACTATCTCAACTTAATCCGATTGGGCCTGACCGGGTAAAACTGTGTGGCTTTTCCTTAAAACATGGCGGCCGCTGCACACTCCATGAGTGCGCATGCGCCAATATCACATGATGAGACCGATCACGTGATGACTACAAACTTCGGTTGACCGGACGACTGAAACACTACAAGCCTGGCCTCAAAATCAACTTTCAGGATCTGCCACTGAGTTTTATGAATGAAAGCCGAGACGGGGGCGGTCCGATTGCAGTTGGAGGGTTATTTATCTATTTACTTATGCCTTACACATGCATTTTTCACTGATTTAACGTTGTCATTTCACTGTACCTAAACCATGATTGAGTTTAGCTAACACTTTCTCACTTATCAATGGAATGTTGTATATTTTGCTTATTTTGCAAATTAATTACCACGGTCTGGTTGTCAGACCAATGAAATGTAAGGTTGGACCCTTATATGCTTGTTTACGGCCATACTCACTTATGCGTTGATAAAGGCTCTACATGAGTCTGAAACTCGCACATGGAATAAAGATACCCCATCAATTTTTTGATCACTATCCTGGAGTGCTGCCTGCTTTTTGAATATATGAAGACGCTATTTTGCCAAAGTGTCAAGGACTTTGCACCCAACATTGTTCTGTGCTGCTCTGGACTTTCCCATACTAGTAGATAGATGATAATAGTAGTACGTAGATATGAGCTAGATAGAGATAGATAGATTTAGATATATAGAGATAGATATATAATAGATATAATATCAGGAGATAATATAAAAGGATTATTAGATATAGCTTATATATATTTAACTATTATGCTATAGTATGATAATAGATGGGTTCTCTTGTGATTGATTAGTAGCTATTTACGATAGATAGACAGATAGATAGGGAAGATAGATTAGATAGTATAGATAGATAGATAGATAGTGATAGATTAGATAGATGATAGGAGATAGATAGATAGGATATAGATAGATAGGTAGATAGATAGATAGATAGATAGATAAATAGATAGATAGGAGATAGATAGATAGATAGATAGATAACTTATAGGTCTACGGCGTCTAGATTTGATTCAGATTTGGGTGCTCTTCTGTTGGCTGTGTTGTCTTTGTGACTTTCTGTGTGTCTCTTCTGGCAGATATTTTTGCCGTTCTGTTTGGAGTGAATATGCGATAATCATTACCCCGCGGGAACTCACTAAAATTGTGAATATCTTGTGTGTATTTGAAAGAAAGAAACACACTCGGGAAAACCAGGGGAAGGGAAATCTCAATGTTTTTTGTCATTCTTATTATATTGATGAAAATGTCATATACTGAAAAATAATATTGGACGTCCAATTACAGCAGCTCCGGGCACCAGGGAAATATCTCCCCGTAGATCTATATAATACTTCCTGACGCCATGTTCCCCCTGCGCTGCTTGTACAAGTATTTATACCTTGAAGGATTGGGAAGTGGAAAGAACATGAGCTGAGTTGTGCAGACAATACTTTTAGCTGCAGGTATATGGGGAATGTCTGTAATAATAATAAATCCCTTTATATACGCACACAGACTCCGCAGCGCTGCACAGAGTTGTGGGAGGAAACCAGAGGACCCAGTGAAACCCACGCAAACACTCAAGACTGGAAATCTTTTCCCATTCTTCTGTGTAGCACGGCTCCAGCTCAGTCACATTGGTTGTGAGAACTATGTGAAGCCTGGATTCTCTATAAAGATTTAGATTGGCCATACACCACACAATTGTGCTTTAAAGGAAATCTACCATTCGATTTCATGCATTATGAAGCAAACATACCTTGAGAATACTGTAGCTACACTGATTGCAGAAACATATTTTGTTTAATCCCCTGCTCAGACAGGACTAATCAACCTGAACTGGATGATCATACACATCAGCTGGGGGATAGTGCAGCAATTGATTATTCCTGCCTGCCAGGAGAACAGTGATTAACATCATCCTCTGATCAGTTGTAAGAAGGAAAGCGCTGAGCCAGACCAAAGGAGCGACAGATCTTCATACCTAATCTAAAAATTTTTTTTAGCAAAACACTCAGCTAAGGATTAAACAAGATATGTTTCTGCTTCAGTGTGGCTACAGCAGTCTCAAAGTATGTTGGGTCATAACTGCTGAAATCAAATGGTAGTTTTCCTTTAAGAGAATCTGCCATTGAAATCAACCCACCCAAATTAAATACTTTAATAATTATAATTAAAACGCATCGCCCTTATCCCTAAATGGTTCCTTTTCCATGGCTGCAAATGTTAACAAAATGGCTGAAAACTTATATGCAACTCACCTGATGTGAGTCCAATGAGTCCTCCTGTATATTCCAGTGGTTACTGCAGTGCCCCACTTCCTTGTTCTTGATTGAAGGTCTCAGAGCTATGATATGCTACTTATAGGACCACTGAGAGGAGAGCTCTGTTATCATCCGGCCAGGGTGATGTCACTACGGTTACTCCCCAAACATCTACCTCTGATGTATCTAATCACAATAAAATCAAAGAAGCCTCCATGGACTTCTACACCTTCACATCCTCCATGAAGGATGCGTGGATGTTCATGTATCCGTACATACATTAGGTAGACGTTGCAGATGTCACAGGACCTTAGTATAATAACGGATAAGTAATGTCATGTATGTACGGGTGTCAGGATTCCAGTATTTCTCACCGTTAGTGTTAGCTACTCGGTGCTCAGTACCAGATACTAGAGATGAAGTAATGAATAAGATGAGGGGGAGGCGGCAGAAATCTTTCTGGAACTTCTATCAATAAATGGGGAAGGATTTACAGCAGGTCTGATGGTTGGTGTTGGGCGGCTCCGTACTCGGTGGCGCTGGGGGGGAGCTCCTGGATGATCGATGTCAGGAGACTCCTAATGTGTGGGGGAGTGATAATCACCAAGGTTTTTCCGGGGAAGACGTCTCATTGTTCAGGAAGCCTCATTTCTCCCTCTTTTCTTTATATGGAGCAGGTGTCCGGAGGAGATTAATTCTTTATCTCGGTGCCGTGTCACAATGACATCCCATAATTTTACTTGACGTCATGTGGCTAATATGATTCAATACGCTTCATAGTTCAGAAAATAAAGGTTTCCATGGTTACTGTGCTGATGTATTTGTGAATGAACGACAAGAACGACTTGTGAACTTTCTTGGAGTGGGATATCTGAGTCTTGTAACTTGTATATCTCAACTTGCCACTTTTTACCACTCGGTCGGGCAGCCTACAGCTGGACCAGTGCCCGTCTGCTCTCTGCGCAGGCTCTACTCGCGACTCTTTAGAGCCGGATAAGTGCTCGTGTATCGCCTACTATCCAGAGATCGGAGTGCTATGTGTGTCGCTCACCCCGTGTCGGCTGCTGGTCCGTACTGATACCGGGGGTGCTCTATGTAATCGCCTACTATAAAGTAGGAAGTATCTAGTGTTCGCCCTACTTAAGTGGAAGTCGGTAAAGTCGACTTTAAGTAGAGTGCTGATCGCCTACTAAACGTTAGGAAAGGCTAGTGTATCGCTCCTATAAAGAGTGAGTACGTGCTAGTGTTATCGCCTGCTAAGAGTTGCGTGCAATATCGCCGCATAAGGTAGGAAGTGGCGGTCTCCGCTCCTGACTCTCCGGAAGATAGGCAGTGCTAGTGTATCGCCTCTATCCAGATAAGTCAGGAAGTGTAGTGTCCGCCTCCTATGTCCTGCGTCGCCGTGCTCTTGTCTCCCCTACCTATCCCGCGGAGGCCGTGCTCGTGTCTCGCCTCGTGGATCCAGCTTAGGCGTGCTAGTGCCTCGCCTCCTCTCCCGCGTCGGGCCGTGCTCGTTTGCCTTGCCTCCTCTACCGCGTCGCAGTTGCTAGTGTATCCCCTCTCTCCAGGTGGCAGTGCTCGTGTCTCGCCTATGTTATCTCCGGAGCACGTGGAAGTCGCTCGTCGGCTCGCTACCCCATCCGTGCAGTCGACACGTGCTAGTGTATCGCCTACTATCCAGAGTCGGCCGTCTCGCGCTCCCTGTATTCCGCGTGGCTCAGTGCTAGTGTCTCGCCCTCCGTACTCATCGCGTAGCCGTTGCTTGCTCGTGTATCGCCTCCTCTAAACGAGGCCGTGCTACCGTTATTGCTACTATCACGAGTAGAAGATTGCTAGTGTCCCCCTCCCTCTCCCGCGTCGGGTGCTCGTGTCTCGCTCCTCTCTCGCGTCGGCAGTTGGCTCCGCTGTGTATCGCCTCCTCTCCCGAGTGGACGTGCTCCCCGTTTATTGCCTCCTAACAGCGTAGGCAGGGCTCGTGTCTCGCCTATTCTCCCGCGAGGAAGTGTCGGTGTCTCTCCTCTCTACCGCGTGGCAGTGCTCGTGTATCGCCTACCTAACAGCGAAGATTTCTGCCGCCTCCCCCTCATCTTCATCATTACTTCATCTCTAGTATCTGGTACTGAGCACCGAGTAGCTAACCCTAACGGTGAGAAATACTGCGAATCCCTGAACCCGTACATACATGACATTACTTATCCGTTATTATACTAAGGTCCTGTGACATCTGCAACGTCTACCTAATGTATGTATCGGATCACATGAAATCACAGCATCCTTCATGGAGGATGTGAAGGTGTAGAAGTCCATGGAGGCTTCTTTGATTTTATGTGATTAGATACATACAGAGGGTAGATGTTTGGGGATGTAACCTTAGATGACATCACCCTGGCCGATGATGTAACAGAGCTCTCCTCTCAGTGGTCCTATAAGTAGCATATCATAGCTCTGAGACCTGTCAATCAAGAACAAGGAAGTGGGGCACTGCAGTAACCACTGAATATACAGGAGGACCTCATTGGACTCACATCAGGTGAGTTGCATATAAGTTTTCAGCCATTTTGTTAACATTGCAGCCATGGAAAGGAACCATTTAGGGATAAGGGCGATGCTTTTTAATTATAATTATTAAAGTATTTAATTTGGGTGGGTTGATTTCAATGGCAGATTCTCTTTAAAGGAAAACTACCATTTGATTTCATGCATTATGACCCAAACATACCTTGAGACTGCTGTAGCCACACTGAAGCAGAAACATATCTTGTTTAATCCATTAGCTGAGTGGTTTTGCTAAAAAAAAATTTTTTAGATTTATGGTAATGAAGATCTGTCGCTCCTTTGTCTGGCTCAGCGCTTTTCCTTCTTACACTGCTCAGAGGAGGATGTAATCACTGTTCTCCCTGGCAGGCTGAATAATCAATTGCTGCACCATCCCCCAGCTGCTGTGTATGAGTCATCCAGTTCAGGTTGATTAGTCCTGTCTGAACAGGGTTTAAACAAAATATGTTTCTGCATCAGTGTAGCTACAGTATTCTCAAGGTATGTTTGCTTCATAATGCATGAAATCGAATGGTAGATTTCCTTCAAAGCACAATTGTGTGGTGTTATGGCCAATCTATGTCCAGACCTAAATCTTATAGAGAATCCGAGGCTTCACATATGTTCTCCAACCAATGTGACTGAGCTGGAGCCGTGCTACACAGAAGAATGGGAAAAGATTCCAGCCTCTTGTAGTGTTTGCGTGGGTTTCCACTGGGTCCTCTGGTTTCCTCCCACACTCTGTGCAGCGCTGCGGAGTCTGTGTGCGCTATATAAAGGGATTATTATTATTATTACAGACATTCCCCAATATACCTGCAGCTAAAAGTATTGTCTGCACAACTCAGCTCATGTTCTTTCCACTTCACAATCCTTCAAGGGTATAAATACTTGTACAAGCAGCGCAGGTGGGAACATGGCGTCCAGGAAGTATTATAATGATCTACCGGGAGATATTTCCCTGGTGCCCGGAGCTGCTGTAATTGGACGTCCCAATTATTATTTTTCAGTATATGACATTTTCATCAATATAATAAGAATGACAAAAAACATTGAGATTCCCTTCCCCTGGGTTTTCCCGAGGTGTTTCTTTCTTTCAAAGATGGGGTATCTTTATTCCATGTGCGACGTTTCAGCTCATGTAGAGCCTTTATCAAGCATAGTGAGTATGGCCAGTAAACAAGCATATAAGGGCCAACCTTACATTTCATTGGTCTGACACCAGACCGTGGTAATTACATTGCAAAATAAGCAAAATATACAACATTCCATTTGATAAGTGAGAAAGTGTTATGCTAAACTCAATCATTGGTTTAGTACAGTGAAATGACAACGTTAAATCAGTGAAAAATGCATGTGTAGGCATAAGTAAATAGATAAATACCCTCCCAACTGCAATCGGACCGCCCCCTGTCTCGGCTTTCACGTGATCGGGTCTCAATCATGTGATATTGGCGCATGCGCACTCATGGAGTGTGCGGCGGCCGCCATGTTTTTTAAGGGAAAAGCCACACATTACCCGGTCAGGACCCCAATCAGGATTAAGTTGAGATAGTGACACTCCAAAACCAGGTACTGATAGGTAAAGACAGGAAGTATAAACACTACCGTCTTCCCTCAGTGCGGAGTGATGGGATTTTGATACAGCATCCAGAAACTGGACTACCGATATTCAATCCCTACGTCCTGCCCGGTATTAGCTGGAGAAAGGGTCACAAAGTGAGGTGAAAACCTCGAACGCTATTAGCTGGAGAAAGGGTCACAAAGTGAGGTGAAAACCTCGAACGCTTTCCTTTGGGGTCCCACCAGAAATTAGCTGTGTGGAACACGTTACAGAGATAAACAATTATGGTGACACACGACATATGCATTATAAATATGTAAAATTATCAGACAAAGGCATGAAGCAGAATTTGAATTGTTGAAAGACACATTATCAGACAAAGGCATGAAGCAGAATTTGAATTGTTGAAAGACACAAGACTTTATGGGGGTTCAAGATCCGTGCGGTGAGGGTCAGAAGATCCATCTTAGGCGTAGTTGGGTTATTATGAAACCAATGTTTTAAACATATCCTGCGGTACAGCCTATGTATATCGATATCAAGTTGGAACCAATCAGTCTGCGGTACAGCCTATGTATATCGATATCAAGTTGGAACCAATCAGTGTCACTACAAGGACAAAAAGATAAACCTTTCTCTAATACAGACATTTCGCTCACAGATAACTGTTTAGATGATATATTTACCACCACAGGTTTCATTTCTTCCTGTTGTTCACCGCTCTCAATGGTAAAGTCCTGTTTTTCGCGGCTCTGTTTTTTTCTCCACCGGTAGTGGCGTCTGCCCCCCCTCCTGGTGGTTCGTCTCTGTCCATATTGTCCCCTAAAAAAGAATCAGATGGCAACATCATTTTTGATCACTATCCTGGAGTGCTGCCTGCTTTTTGAATTATATATTGAAGACGCTATTTGCCAAAGTGTCAAGGACTTTGCACCCAACATTGTTGCTGTGCTGCTCTGGACTTTCCCATACTTATGCACCCAACATTGTTGCTGTGCTGCTCTGGACTTTCCCATACTTATATTAGGCATCGGAGCTGATTTGCACGCAAGTTTGTTCTACTTGAATCATTAGGCATCGGAGCTGATTTGCACGCAAGTTTGTTCTACTTGAATCTTTTTTGTTTATTCTTACCTGGTCCACCATGGATATTTTGTCGGGGGAACCATTCCATCTTTTTACCTACACAGAGGAAGATCAAGAGCGGAAACACACAAGATATTCACAATTTTAGTGAGTTCCCGCGGGGTAATGATTATTCGCATATTCACTCCAAACAGACGGCAAAAATATCTGCCAGAAGAGGGACACAGGCGAGAAAAGTGACACGGAGAGAGACAACAGGCGAGGGGCGGCGAGGGACAGAAAGAGGCACCCAAAAGCGGCGTGGAAGCGAGAGAGCGAGCGCCGAGCTATAATATATTATATCTCATTCTATCATATACTATCTATCTATATATCTATATATCTATATCCTATCTATCTATCTCCTATCATCTATCTAATCTATCACTATCTATCTATCTATCTATATATTAATCTATCTTCCCTATCTATCTGTCTATCTACGAGAGATAGATAGAGAGCAGACGAGAAACAGAGACGAGCAGACGAGACCCAGAGAACAGAAATTAGATGCGAATAAGCTAGAGAGATAGACAGAGAAGAAGATAGAGATAGATATAGAATATGAGAGTATAGAGAGCTAATATACATAATAATGCCGATAATTATAGAAGAGATGATATATCTCCTGATATTATATATCAAATAATAGATATTAATAGATAGTATATAAATATGATGCTATCTCTATATATCTAAGAATCTATCTATCTCATATCTACTCATATCTATCTACTACTATTATCTATCTATCTATCTAAGTATGGGAAAGTCCAGAGCAGCACAGAACAATGTTGGGTGCAAAGTCCCTTGACACTTTGGCAATAATAGCGTCTTCAATATAATTCAAAAAGCAGGCAGCACTCCAGGATAGTGATCAAAAAATGATGGGGTATCTTATTCCATGTGCGAGTTTCAGTCATTAGAGCCTTTATCAAGCATAAGTGAGTATGGCCGTAAACAAGCATATAAGGGCCAACCTACATTTCATTGGTCTGACAACCAGACCTGGTAATTACATTTGCAAAATAAGCAAAATATACAACATTCCATTGGATAAGTGAGAAAGTGTTATGCTAAACTCAATATGGTTTAGGTACAGTGAAATGAAACGTTAAATCAGTGAAAAAGCATGTGTAGGCAAAGTAAATAGATAAAATAACCCTCCAAACTGCAATCGGACCGCCCCTGTCTCGGCTTTCATTCATAAAACTCAGTGGCAGATCCTGAACAGTTGATTTTGAGGCCAGGCTTGTAGTGTTTCAGTCGTCGGTCAACCGGAAGTTTGTAGTCATCACGTGATCGGGTCTCATCATGTGATATTGGACGCATGCGCACTCATGGAGTGTGCAGCGGCCGGCCATGTTTTAAGGAAAAGCCAACATTCACCCGGTCAGGCCCAATCAGGATTAAGTTGAGATAGTGACACTCCAAAACCAGGTACTGATAGGTAAAGACAGGAAGTATAAACACTACCCTTCCCTCAGTGACGAGAGTGATTGATTTTGATACAGCATCCAGAAACTGGACTACCGATATCCTCCCTACGTCCTGCCCGTATTAGCTGGAGAAAGGGTCACAAAGTGAGTGAAAACCTCGAACGCTTTCCTTTGGGGTACCACCAGAAATTAGCTGTGTGGAACACGTTACAGAGATAAACAAGTATGGTGACACACGACATATGCATTATAAAATATGTAAAATTATCAGACAAAGGCATAAGCAGAATTTGAATTGTTTGAAAGACACGAGACTTTATGGGGGTTCAGATCCGTGCGGTGAGGGTCAGAGATCCCCAATAGATCGGAAAAAAGACAGTAGACTTTTACTGTAAGTACAACTATATACAGTGACATTATAGTATATTCAGATTGACAAAAACCAATTCAAATATTTATGGTGGGAATTCTTCTCCCAGTTATACTTGACCTAAAAAGATTTAGAAAGAGGGCTATGTCATGTGCCACAAGGCGCACTCCCGATAGTTGCACCAACTCACTGTCTGAACTCCACAACCGTGGAAACCTCATACTTAAATGGTCCACTTAAATTGTATTCAAGTGTTAGACCCTGGGGCTGTAAAGTCCCCAATCTCTTTATCCTCTCAATTTCGCATTTCCTAAGCGGATGCTCCTGTTGCCTCCTCTTTTGAGTACAGGGTATATGGTCTATTATCATGCATTTTAGTTCACTTTCTTTATGTCCTATTTCGGAAAAATGTCTACTGACTGGTAAGTCTTTTTTCTTTTTCCGGATGTATATCGTGTTGCGTAATCTTGTCTTGAAGTCGAGTGAGTTTCGCCTACATATTAAAGTCACATGGGCAATAATAAATACACACGTTGTACTGTTGCAGTCAAGTAGTGTTGTATTTGTATTGGTGTCCCTTGTGTGTGAATGTATCACCTTTAATGATGTATGAGCAATTGATAATGTCCGAATGGATAACATCCTTTGGGTGTAGTCCGAGATACCTTGTACTAAGTCTAGCTGGACCTGTGTCTGTTTTTACTACCCGATCTCTAATGTTCGAGCTCGTCATATGAAAGATCGGGGGGTTTTTAGTGCCGGGACTCCTGTGGGGTCACTCAATAAAATCTTCCAATGTTTTTCACAATGGACGCAAACATTATGCTGGTGTCACAAAAAGTGGAAATAAGGGATCCGTCCTTTTGTTTTTTGGTTGCGCAGGCAACAAAATAATTCAAAAAGCAGGCAGCACTCCAGGATAGTGATCAAAAATGATGGGGTATCTTTATTCCATGTGCGACGTTTCAGCTCATGTAGAGCCATATTGTCCCCTAAAAAAGAATCAGATGGCAACAGTGGGTTCGGAGCGTTCGAGGTTTTCACCTCACTTTGTGACCCTTTCTCCAGCTAATACCAAAGGAGAACTCAGTAGTATCTCTTATGTATGATGTCCCCTAGTAGATAATACCCTTAAACGCAGATCAAGAAAGATGGCAATGTTAGAGAATGGATCCCCGGACGGAACAATCGCCTCCCTGGGGGTCGTCCAAGCAACTTATGTATCTTGGGGAGGGGTATATAATCGGGGTACGTGGGTGTGTAACAGTAGATATTTCTGAATGTTTCACTGATCGTGCCGCCGTTACAGCTGTATCAAGATATGCGTAATGCCGTTCACTATTTCAAACTTAGGGTCTGTGGAGAAACATTTGTAAACCGTACGTCATCCAATTGACGTCGGATCTCCGCATTGTATGACGAATGTGCCCTGGACAACGACCGCACCCCACTTTGTCAGCGGGGCGGATCGTGATTCATCGTCACGGGCAAGGCGGTCCCACGCGGAGATTTCCATCAGAACTGAGGTTCGCATGTGATTAGCGATTACCTCTAGTTCGTTGTAATTGTGTGATGTCCTGTTGTACGCGTCCTAAACGCTTATTAATAGCTGGGGACCTCTGTGTTCGGAAAAAAAATCTCTTGTTAGACAAACCAAATTGTTTCGGGTCAAGGTTATTGTAAATCTTAGGCGTAGTTGGGTTATTATGAAACCAATGTTTTAAACATATCTGCGGTACAGCCTAGTATATCGTATCAAGTGGAACCAATCAGTGTCACTACAAGGACAAAAAAGATAAACCTTTCTCTAATACAGACATTCGCTCAAAGATAATGTTTAGATGTATATTTACCACACAGGTTTCATTTCTTCTGTTGTTCACCGCTCTCAATGGTAAAGTCCTGTTTTTCGCGGCTCTGTGTTTTTCTCCACGGTAGTGGCGTCTGCCCCCCTTGGTGTTCGTCTTGTCCATATTGTCC
This sequence comes from Engystomops pustulosus, assembly GCA_019512145.1. Classification (NCBI taxonomy): domain Eukaryota; kingdom Metazoa; phylum Chordata; class Amphibia; order Anura; family Leptodactylidae; genus Engystomops; species Engystomops pustulosus. The sequence goes on along the minus strand of WNYA01000495.1, from coordinate 90,494 downwards.
CCTAAAAAACAATGAAGTTCGATGATCGACTGGCGAATATTTTCTAGTGGGTTCGGGCTAGCGTTTACGAATGGTTTTCTGTCTACCTCAACTTTGTGTTTAACACTTCATCTTTCTTAGCTAAATACGTGTGAGGACGTAGGGTCTTGAGATATCGGTTACATGAGCCAGATTTCGGTGAGCTGATCAAAATCCCATCACTACGCACTAAAAGACCGGTAGTGTTATACTTCCTGTCTTACCTATCAGTCACCTGGTTTTGGAGTGTACACTAGATTCTCAAGCTTTATATCCTGTCATTGGGGTCTAGAGGGTAATGGTATGTGTCGCTGATCCCTTAAAAAAATGCGGCGCCACCCATGGTGCATGGCCAATATCACATGATTGGACCCGATCACGTGATGACTACAACTTCCGTGTGACGCGACTGAAAACTACAAGCCGGCCGCTCAAAATCAGCTGTTCAGGATCTGCCACTGAGTTTATGAATGAAAGCCGAGACAGGGGGCCGGTCCGATTGCAGTGTGGGAGGTATTATTATTTACTTAGCCACACATGCTTTCAACTGATTTAAACGTTGTCATTTCACTGTACTAAACCAATGATTGAGTTTAGCATAAACACTTTCTCACTTTCAAATGGAATGTTGTATATTTTGCTTATTGCAATGTAATTACCACGGTTGGTGTCAGACAATGAAATGTAAGGTGGTGGCCCTTATATGCGTGTTACTGGCCATACTCACTATGCTTGATAAAGGCTCTACATGAGCTGAAACGTCGCACATGAATAAAGAACCCCATCATTTTTGATCACATCCTGGAGTGCTGCTGCTTTTGAATTAATTATTGAAGACGCTATTTGCCAAAGTGTCAAGGACTTTGCACCCAACATTGTTGCTGTGCTGCTCTGGACTTTCCCATACTTATATTAGGCATCGGAGCTGATTTGCACGCAAGTTTGTTCTACTTGAATCTTTTTTGTTTATTCTTACCTGGTCCACCATGGATATTTTGTCGGGGGAACCATTCCATCTTTTTACCTACACAGAGGAAGATCAAGAGGGATTGTGCGTGAGCTACAGGGGGACACGACCCTTTGAGCCCCCCTACTGTCAATGAATCAGAAACAATATGAACAAGCTATGAAAAAATCTATGTCTCTAATTCCACCTGTGGGAAACAATGGTTGAATACCTGAAGTCCAAACGGATACCACGCGGTATGCGGTCGGTCCAACGTTCGCCCCAACCTTTTTTCGCAGGATGCGACCTTTTGTTTGAAGTTCATGCATATATCTACAACATACTCTGGATCTCATCATGTTGAACATCGAATACTCCAGAGCGAGAGAAACCAAAAAATTGAATGTCCTCATACTGAATTGTCACAAAAACTTAAGGAATCATACTCTACTACTGATATGAAGAGTGTATAAAAGAAGTCGATAAAAGACTCACGACTTTAAAGAATGAGCAAGAAAAACATACGAAAAGGTCAAGTGGGCCAGAGACAACGAAGATTACGTATCGGAAAAGATTTACAGCTGGCAGGCACCCATACAGTAACGGGCAGGGAGCACACAAAAGAAGCACAGCACCCATAAGAAAGAAAAAGCGTTAGTCCGATCAGGAGAAAACAGCAGGATGACCCGGACTCCACTCCGAACCCACTTGCCATTGATTTTAGGGGACAATATGGACAGAGACGACCACCAGGGGGGGGCAGACGCCACTACCGGTGGAAGAAAAAAAGCAGAGCCGCGAAAAACAGGACTTTACCATTGAGAGCGGTGAACAACAGGAAGAAATGAAAACTGGGTGGTAAATATATCATCTAAACAGTTATCTGTGAGCGAAATGTCTGTATTAGAGAAAGGTTTATCTTGTCCTTGTAGTGACACTGATTGGTTCCAACTTGATATCGATAACTAGGCTGTACCGCAGTATATGTTTAAAAACATTGGTTTATAATAACCCAACTAACGCCTAAGATTTACAATAAACCTTGACCCGAAACAATTTGGTTTGTCTAACAAGAGCATTTTTTTTCCGAACACAGAGGTCCCAGCTATTATAGCGTTTAAGGAGAGCAGTACAACAGGACATCACACAATTACAACGAACGAGAGGTATAACGCTATCACATGCGAACCTCAGTTCTGAGGAAATCTTCGCGTTGGGACGCCTTGCCCGTGACGATGAGATCACGATCCGCCCCGTGACAAGGTGGGGCGGTCGTTGTCATGGACCATCGTCATACAATGCGGAGATCCGACGTCAATTGGATGACAGTACGGTTTACAAATGTGTCTCCACAGACCCTAAGTTTGAAAAGGAAGAGCATTACGCATATAATTGATACAGCTGTTAACGGCGGGCACGATCAGTGAGAAACATGCAGAAATATTGACTGGCACACCCACGTACCCCGTTTATACCCCTCCCCAAGATACATAAGTGCTTGGAGCGGACCCCGGGAGGCCGATTGTATCCGGGCCGGGGATCCATTACATCTAAATTGCCATTCTTTCTTGATCAGGCTTTAAGGGTATTATCTACTAGGGGACAATCATACATAAGAGATACTACTGATTTCCTTTGTAAAACTAAACAGATACAATCCATGACCCGAACACAATGACCTTGTGTCATTCGATTGTGTATCCTGTATACCTCGATTAATCACGAAATGGGACTTAAAGTGTAGAGAACGAAACAGCTCCAGAGGTAATTTTAAGCACCCGGAGATAAGTTCATTTTGGATTTACTGAGATAATATATTCAATAATTACTTTGCCTTGGCAACGACTATTATGTGCAACTCAAGGGAGTTGCGATGGGGGCCAACATGGCCTACATACGCAAATATAGTCATGACTACACTTGAGGAAGACTTGTCTATGTGTCCCACCACTCCAACATGTTATTGGGTGGGTGGCGGTACATAGACGAGTGTCTTCCTCGTGTGGACTGGTGATTACAACAAACTCACAGACTTCTATGAATATCTCAACACGATTGACAGTGATTACAAATTAATATGGTCCAATCCCAACGACACTAAAATCTTAGAGTACTTGTTGAGAACACACAACAGGGCTGAAAGCTGATGTATTATAAACCTACAGACAGGAACACGATTCTACGATTGGAGTAGCCATCCGCGCCCATGGTCAACTCCCTTCCCCTTAGCCAGCATCTCGAGTTAAACGGATAGTAGTAACAAGTGATAAATACAGAGAAATACCAACCGCGATGAGTCCGTCTCCAGATTCAAACAGAGGGGTGTACCCTAACAGAGTATCCTTGACACAAACACAGGGTCGAGAGTAAAGAGTAGGGAGAATGTTTGTTGCCTGCGAACAAACACAAAGAGGACAGGATCCTTTACTTTCCATTTTGTGGACACCAGCCTAAGTTGCGTCCATTGTGAAAAAACCCTGGAAGATTTTATTGGTGCCCCACAGGAGTCCGGCCACAAAACCCCCCGATACTCATTATGACGAGCGTCGAAACCATTAGAGATCGGGTGGGAGTTAAAAACCAGCACCGGTCCAGCTAAGAGCTCACAAAGGGGTATTTCGGGACCTACACGCAAAGGATGTTATCCTGTCGGACCATGATCATGCATACATCATTAAAGGTGGATACATTCCACCACGGGAACCAATACAAAATACAACACTAGCTTGACGGAACACGGTACATACGTGGTGATTATGAGGTGCATGGACTTTAAATATGTAGGCCGAACTACACTCGACTTAAAGACAAGATTTACGACCAAGATATACTATCCGCAAAGAAAAAAGATTACCAGTCAGTAGACTTTTCGCATGGACCTAGAAAGTGAACTTCACACTGTATAGACCCCATCCTGTTACCAAGAGGGCACAGGACCAAGGCCATGCTTAGGATGCGAATTGAGATGGATAAAAAGAGATTGGGGACTTTACAGCCCCAGGGTCTACATTGAATACAATTAAGTGGACTTTAAGTATGAGGTTTACACGGTGGTGGGAGTTCAGACGTGAGTTGGGCACATACGGGGAAGTGCCGCCTGTGCACATGACATAGCCCTCTTTAATCTTTTGTAGGCACAGTATAACTGGGAGAAGAAACTCCACCAGTAAATATTTGATTGGTTTTTGTCAATCTGAATATACTATAAGTCACTGTATATGATGTACTACAGTAAAGTCTACTTTTTGTTTTCCAGATCTAATGGGTATTAGACCTAAAGACGGATCTTGAAGGTCAGTTGTGTCGGGTCAATGGATTGTATCTGTTTAAGTTTACAAAGGAAATCCGTAGTATCTCTTATATATGATTGTCCCCTAGTAGATAATTCCCTTAAAGCCTGATCAAGAAAGATGGCAATGTTAGATGTGATCGATCCCCGGCCGGATACAATCGGCCTCCCTGGGGGTCGCTCCAAGCACTTATGTATCTTGGGGAGGGTGTATATAATCGGGGTACGTGGGTGTGTAACAGTCAGATATTTCTGCATGTTCTCACTGATCGTTCCCGCCGTTACAGCTGTATCCAGTATATGCGTAATGCGTCTTCCTAATTCAAACTTAGGGTCTGTGGAGACACATTTGTAAACTGTACTGTCATCCAATTGACGTCGGATCTCCGCATTATAGGACGATGTGTCCATGACAACGACCGCCCCACATTTGTCAGCGGGGCGGATCGTGATCTCATCGTCACGGGCAAGGCGTCCCAACGCGGAGATCTCCTCAGAACTGAGGTTCGCATGTGATAGCGTATTGCCTCTAGTTCGTTGTAATTGTGTGATGTCCTGTTGTACTGCGTCCTTAAACGCTATAATAGCTGGGACCTCTGTGTTCGGAAAAAAATTGCTCTTGTTAGACAAACCAAATTGTTTCGGATCAAGGTTATTGTAAATCTTAGGAGTGGTTGGGTTATTATGAAACCAATGTTTTAAACATATACTGCGGTACAGCCTATGTATATCAATATCTAGTTGGAACCAATCAGTATCACTACAAGGACAAAAAGATAAACCTTTCTCTAATACAGACATTTCGCTCACAGATAACTGTTTAGATGATATATTTACCACCACTGGTTTCATTTCTTCCTGTTGTTCACCGCTCTCAATGGTAAAGTCCTGTTTTTCGCGGCTCTGTTTTTTTCTCCACCGGTAGTGGCGTCTGCCCCCCCTCCTGGTGGTTCGTCTCTGTCCATATTGTCCCCTAAAAAAGAATCAGATGGCAACGATGGGTTAGGAGTGGAGTTCGGGTCATCATGCTGTATTCTCCTGATCGGACTACGTTTTTTCTTTCTTATGGGTGCTTCTTTTTGTGTGCTCCCCGCCGTTACTGTGTGGGTGCTTTGCCAGCTGTAAATCTTTCCGATACGGTAATCTTCATTGTCTCTGGCCCACTTGGACCTTTTCGTATGTTCTTGCTCATTCTTTAAAGTTGTGGTTCTTTTGTCGACTTCTTTTATACACTCTTCGTATTCAGTAGTAGAGTATGCTTCCTTAAGTTTTTGTGACAATTCAGTAGTGAGGACATTCAATTTTTTGGTCTCGCTCTGGAGGTATTCGATGTTCAACATAATGAGATCCAAAGAGTATTTGTTAGATATATGCATGAATTTCAAGCAAAAGGTCGCATCCTGCGAAAAAAGATTGGGGCGGACATTGGACCGCATACCGCGTGGTATCCGTTTGGACTTCAGATATTCACCGAGTGTTACCAGGTGGAGTTGTAGAGACGTAGATTTTTTCATAGCTTGTTCATATTGTTTTCTGAGTTCATTGACAGTAGGGGTGCTCAAGAAGGTCGTGTCCCCCTGTAGCTCACGCACAATCCGCTCTTGATCTTCCTCTGTGTAGGTAAAAAGATGGAATGGTTCCCCCGACAAAATATCCATATCCAAAAATATCCAAAATACTCCAAAACCAGGTACTGATAGGTAAAGACAGGTAGTATAGACACTACCGTCTTCCCTCAGTGCGGAGTGATGGGATTTCATACAGCATGCCTATGTCGTGTGTCACCATAATTGTTTATTTCTGTAACGTGTTCCACACAGCTAACTTCTGGTGGGTGACGCGGTATCCATTCGATTGTTGGTATCCTTGTAATACCTCGTTAATAAATCAGAAATGGGCCTAATGTGTAGAGAACAGCTCAGAGGTCTAATTTTAAGCACCCGGAGATACTGTCATTTGGATTTACTGAGATAATATTATTCAATAATTACTTTGCCTTGGCAACGACTATTATGTGCAACTCAAGGGAGTTGCGATGGGGGCCAACATGGCCCCTACATACGCAAATATAGTCATGACTACACTTGAGGAAGACTTCGTCTATGTGTCCACCACTTCCAACATTTTATTGGGGTGGTGGCGATACATAGACGATTTCTTCCTCTTGTGGACTGGTGTCTACCCCGCACGACTCTCTATTGTGACTCTCAACGACTGAATATCATATATCAAATTCCTATGGTGCCAATCCAACGACATCTACAATCTTAGATTTACTGTTGGAGAACACACAACAGGGCCCCTGACAACTGATGTATTTTATAAACCTACAGACAGAACACGATTCTACGATTTGAGAGTACCATCGCGCGCCCATGTCACTCCCTTCCCTTAGCCAAAAGCTCAAAAGGGTATCGATTAGGGAAAAAACGTATAAACTGGAAAAAAAGTAAAAGTAGCATGATGAAAGTTGAAACAGGAGGAAATCCACCCGGGCCGAGAGGGGAAGAAGAATGGGGGGGAAAAAAAGGGGGGGAAAAAAGGAAGGAGATCGGGATGGGGCTGGTGGCGAAGATACGAGTAGAAGGGTCAAACAGGAGTGTGTTACCCTAAACATAGTACGAAAATAACCTATTAACAACAAAAAGCACCAGGAGGTTCGATATGAGAGAGGAGAAGGATAACAGTTAGGAAGGGAACAAACTTGTTGTTGCGCTTGCTCAAGAAAAGATAAAAAGACCAAAAACCATGAAAATCAAATAAAAACACAAAGATAACCCTTGTTATCTGTGGGCCGTACATAAAAATATGTGTTTGCCAGCGAAGCAGATAAGGTGGGGTTCGTACAGTTGTATGAAAAGAGGAACAGTGGAAATTTTGAGTTGAGTGACGCCACCCGTAGTCCCGGCACTAAAAAACCCCCCGTACTTCATATAGACGAGCTCGAAACATTAGGGAGATCGGGGGGTAGTGAAAAACGATCACAGGGATAGGCGCGTGATGCGTAATACTAATTACATGCCCGAAATGATGTGTGATAAAACAAGCGAAGGGGAGATCTAATCCCCTGACAGACGCAGAAGTGGATGAGTTATCCATGGTGCGTGACATGTATCATGCTCAACATCAGTATAGAGGTATGATGACTTCACACAAAAGGGACACAATACAAAAAAAAGGTACGGGGGGGGGACACCTACCAAAAAAAAAGGGGGGGGAACACATACCATATGTGGCCTGCAACATTATCATACGGTGGGTGTGCGTTGGAAAAAAATGCGAAAAATGTGAGTTCGCCCATGGGTGACTGTTAAAAATATTGTGCGGCGAAACTGACACTCTAGCTGTCGACGACAAGATATTCGCACCAAAGAGACACAGGTATAGGGTGGGACACGAGGCTAGTCTCGGAAAAAGAAAAAGAACTTACCATTCAGTAGACATTTCTTCCGAAATCGGACATAAAGAAATTGAAATGAATAAGATGCAGTGAGTCATAGACCCATAAGGGGATGGGGAGTCGCTACTCAAAATAGGACGCAGCAGGGAAGCAATTGCTTAGAAATGCGATTAGAGGATAAAGAGATTGGGGATTTACAGGTCCCCAGGGCTAAACATTGATCAAATTAAGTGGACTATCATTTAAGAGATGGTTTACAGTACACGGTTTGTGGATGTTCAAACAGTGAGTTGGTCAACATACGGGAGTGCAAGACCATGCCTTGTGGGCACATGACATAAGCCCCTCATGTCTAAATACAACTTATGTAGGTCAGGTAATAACTGGGAGAAGGAATTCTCGCACCAGTAAAATATTTGACATGTGTGTTGTCAATCTGATACATACTATAATGCACTGTATACTAGTTGCTACATTACAGGTAAAGTCAACTTTATTTTTCTTCCCGATCTATTGGGAGTCTGCTGGGACGCCCTAACACAAACAAGACAGGCACTGGATCTGACCCCATAAGTCTCGTGGTCTTGTCAACACAATGTCGAACATATTGCTTCATGTCACGTTTTGTCTGATAATTTTAACATAATCTTTTTAAATGCATTAATGTCGTTGTCACCCATAATCTCTTGTATGCTCGTGTAAACGGTTACACACCGGGTAATTTCTGGTGGGAACCCCCAAAGGAAATGGTTCGAGGTGTTTCAGGGTTCTCACGTGTTTGTGACGCGCTTTCTCCATGTAATACCGCGGCAGCAAGGACGTATGGGAGTTGAAATCCGTAAGTAGTCCAGGTTCTGGATGCTGTGCATCAAATCACCACTGGATCACTTCGTGCACTGAGGAGACGTATGTTTTATAGCTTCCAAATGTCTTTACCTATCAGGATTACCGGGGTGGTTTTTGGAGTGAGAATACGCGCAAAAGAAAAATCTTCAACATTAATTCCTGATGTGGGTCGCATGACGCAAGGTGTAATGGTTGGTGGCTTTTGTCCCTGTAAGGAGCCGTCGTGAAGAGAAACGGGAGTGAACTCCGGCCGCGAAGCGCGGGGAAACATCCATGAGTGCGCATGGGGGGTGGGGGTACGCCAATATCTACTGATGAGACCGCATCGCCGTGATGACTACAAATGCGTCGGTGACGGACTGAAAACACTACAAGGCCTGGCCGCAGATACAAAACAATCAAGACATGTTTCAGGATGCAATATGGCCACCAGAAGTTTGGTTAAGTGTAATGGGGGAATAGCCGAGAACCGCGGGGCGGCTACGATTCGAAGCAGGTTGGAGATAGGAGTATATTCTATTTACTTATGCCTACCATGCATTTTTAACTGTATTTAACGTTGCATTTTCAACTACCTTCAACCAATGATTGAGTTTGTCATAAACACTTTCTCATTACTCAATGGAAGTGTTGTATATTTTGCTTATTTGCAAATGTAATACCACGGTCTGGTGTGCAACCAATGAAAATGTAAGGTGGACCTCATATCTTGTTTACTGGCCATACTCACTTGCCTTGATAAAGGCGCTAATGAGGTGAAACGTCGTCAATGGAATAAAGACTAAGCCCATCATTTTTTGCATCCACTATCCTGGAGTTGCGCCCCTGCTTTTGAGATTAGATATTGAAGACGCTATATTTGCCAAGTGTCAAGGGCCTTGCACCCACATTGTTGCTGTGACTGCTCTGGACTTTGCCCATACTCTTATCTCTCTACCTATCTTTCTCATATCTATCTATCTCTCATACCTATCTACTCATACTACGTCTATCTATCTATATATCTATCTCACATCTATCTAATCTATCTATCTTTCTGTTATCGATCTACTTCTCATATCTATTTATGGTGTCTGTCCTCCTATCTTTATACTACTATCTATCTATCTATCTATCCTATCTATCCCCCCCCCCCTTTAAATTTCCCTTTAATCCGTTATCTATTATCTATCTCAATATCTATCTATCTATCTATCTCATATCTCTCATATCTATCTAGCATCTATCTTGTCACATATCGATCTCATATCTATCTATCTATCTATCTATCTATCATATGATCTATCTATCTATTATCGCATATCGATCTATCTATCTCATATCTTCTCTATCTCTAGCTCCTAAATCTTCTCTCATACCTACATCTCTCATATCTATCTATCTATCGCATATCTATCTATCTCTCCTCCTATCTATCCATCTCAATCTACCGTCTATCTATCATGATCCTATCTCACAGCTATTATCTATCATTATCTTTCGGTCTATCTATCTATCTATCTTCTATCTCATAGCTATCATCTATCTCATATAGCTAATATGTTTCTATTCATATCTATCTCTCATCTATCTTTTTTTATCTTCTTCATCTATCTACTTATCTTGTACTTAATAGTCTTTTTCTCTTTAAGACACTTCAACTACAAGGTCTGGTAGGTCTCGACCTTATTTATAGGTGAGATACAGACATAATATAGCGGGAAGTGAGGAAGGGTTTCAATTTGGGGAACAGCCCAGGTCCATGGTTTACATATTTTTGATTTGAACATTTTGTGTTTGGGTCCAGAAGCCTCACATTCCCCTGGATATCAAGTTTCTGTTTCCGGGTTGAAGTTATTTTTTTTTGCTCCATCAGCAATCTACATAAATTGGCCCTTTTTAACATCAAACATAAACAGGCCCGTTTCTGGGTAATCCATTATCCATTATTAAACAAGACCCCATTCAGTGGTGGCTATGGGGTTATCATGACAATCATACTTCCCAGCCCGTATGGGATCATAGGTAACAAATGCCCGGTGTCGGGGTATTCCTGGCTTGAAATCTCCATCATCTATAACCCAGGAGGGAAGGATAAACATAGTGATAAGTAAAAACCGCAAGGAAGGGGATTGATTGCGTCAAAACCCCTTAATATAGTGTAAAAACGCAGCGTTACGCCCCGAGTGGAATCCACCTACGTCCCTCTATGATCTCTCTCCATACCTGGGTCTTAGAAGTCCGTGATTGTTGTGCTCCGCGGCACATTCTGGTGCTTGGTTTACCAGGCCCCATTCTGTAATTTAGGTGTGAAGTATAGATTAAGGGGAATTACATCAAGTGCAAGATGACCCTTCACTCATAGAAAAGTCGACACCTGCTATAAAATTAACTCAAACCTCGGCTCGTTCTTACGTCCCTTTAGTTCCCATCACACAGATTCTGACTCAACGCAAGTTGTACTGTCAACATCTTCCAACATCTTCTTAATCTTAAAAACAATTGATCAAGCCACGTCTTATTTGGTGTTGTGGAACCCTACTTAGCCCTTAAAAATCCAAGTTTAACATCAGCGAGCCCCAAGTTTGGCTCTGTCACAATTAGACAAGGTCAAGAATGGGCCATCTTGTTAACCGTTGTAAACTTAAACAGATACAATCCATTGACCCGACACAACTGACCTTGGTGTCATTCGATGTGGTATCCTTGTATACCTCGATTAATCACGAAATGGGACTTAAATGTGTAGAGAAACAGCTCCAGAGGTCTAATTTTAAGCACCCGGAGATACTGTTCATTTTGGATTTACTGAGATTAATATTATTCAATAATTACTTTGCCTTTGGCAACGACTATTATGTGCAACTCAAGGGAGTTGCGATGGGGGCCAACATGGCCCCTACATACGCAAATATAGTCATGACTACACTTGAGGAAGACTTCGTCTATGTGTCCCACCACTTCCAACATGTTATTGGGTGGTGGCGATACATAGACGATGTCTTCCTCTTGTGGACTGGTGATCTACAACAACTCACAGACTTCTATGAATATCTCAACACGATTGACAGTGATATCAAATTCACTATGGTCCAATCCCAACGACATCTACAATTCTTAGATGTACTTGTTGAGAACACACAACAGGGCCTGACAACTGATGTATTTTATAAACCTACAGACAGGAACACGATTCTACGATTTGAGAGTAGCCATCCGCGCCCCATGGTCAACTCCCTTCCCCTTAGCCAGCTCTATCGAGTTAAACGGATAGCTAGTAACAATGATAAATTACAGAGAAATACCACCGCGATGCTGTCCAGATTCAAACAGAGGGGTTACCCTAACAGAGTACTCCTTGACAACAAACACAGGGTCGAGAGTAAAAGTAGGGAAGAACTTTTGTTGCCTGCGCAACCAAAAAACAAAGAGGACAGGATCCCTTTTATCTCCACTTTTTGTGACACCAGCATAAATGTTGCGTCCATTGTGAAAAAACATTGGAAGATTTTATTGAGTGACCCCACAGGAGTCCCGGCACTAAAAAACCCCCCGATACTTTCATATAGACGAGCTCGAAACATTAGAGATCGGGTAGTAAAAACAGACACAGGTCCAGCTAAGACTTTAGTACAAAGGGGTATCTCTGGACCTACACGCAAAGGATGTTATCCATGTCGGACATGTATCAATTGCTCATACATCATTAAAGGTGATACATTCACACACAAAGGGACACAATACAAAATACAACACTACCTTGACTGCAACAGTACATACGTGGTGTATTTATTGAGTTGCCCATGTGACTTTAAATATGTAGGCGAAACTACACTCGACTTCAAGACAAGATTTACGCAACACAGATATACTATCCGGAAAAAGAAAAAAGACTTACCAGTCAGTAGACATTTTTCCGAAATAGGACATAAAGAAAGTGAACTAAAATGCATGATAATAGACCATATCCCTGTACTCAAAAGAGGAGGCAACAGGGAAGCCATGCTTAGGAAATGCGAATTGAGATGGATAAAGAGATTGGGGACTTTACAGCCCCAGGGTCTAAACATTGAATACAATTTAAGTGGACTCATTTAAGTATGAGGTTTACACGGTTTGTGGAGTTCAGACAGTGAGTTGGTGCACATACGGGAAGTGCCGCCTTGTGGCACATGACATAGCCCTCTTTCTAAATCTTTTGTAGGTCAAGTATAACTGGGAGAAGAATTCTCCACCAGTAAATATTTGAATTGGTTTTTGTCAATCTGAATATACTATAATGTCACTGTATATAGTTGTACATTACAGTAAAAGTCTACTTTATTTTTTCCAGATCTATTGGGATCTTCTGACCCTCACCGCACGGATCTTGAACCCCCATAAAGTCTTCTCTCTCTCTATCTCTCTCTCTATCTCTCTCTATCTCTCTCTCTCTCTCTATCTCTCTCTCTCTATCTCTCTCTATCTCTCTATCTCTATCTCTATCTCTCTCTCTCTATCTCTCTATCTCTCTCTCTCTCTCTCTCTCTCTATCTCTCTATCTCTCTCTCTCTCTATCTCATATCTATCTCCTATATCTATCTGCAACACCCCGGCCAACACATAGGCAGGCTGGTAGTTGCGAATAGTACCCTCACCAGGTAAGGAGCTGTTAGGGGGACTGATCACTTCTCTAGGAAGTTTCTAGAACTGGGATATTGTGTAACTGCAGCTGTAGCTACTGCCTGGCAAGGCAACAGTTAATTGTGATATGTAATTATCCAATGAGATTTCTGTTATTCAAGCTGGAAGGTGATTGGAGAGGTGCTGTCACCTGACCAGGGAGTATATAAACCCCTGCTGGGTGGAAGCACATGGTCTCAGTCCTTGTACAGAGTCTGCAGACAGCACCAGACTTCAAGGTGTGTCTGCCACAGCCAGCATCCTCATCCCAGGAACTGTGCCTCAGGCCAACTGCCCAGCACCCAGGGCAAATCTGGAGACTTAAGCCCAGAACTGAGATCCACCACCCGGACTCAGTTCCATCTGAACTATCCCAGCCTGCATCTACTATCAGGCTGCGTGTAACCTTCCTGCGGACCGGCTCTCCATGACCTTTCCAGTTTCTGGGCGTTGCCTGAAGTTGATTTGCACAACGTTGCCTCCGTCTGATCCCTGGATACGGCTGTTACCACCACGGGCTCCCCATCCATTACCCAGGGACTTATCTTACAGACATTAAGAGTGATATAATAAATCTTTACTTATATAGCGGGAGTGACATTCTGCAGCGCTGCACAGATCATGGGGCCACATTTATCACTCATTTTTTCTGTTGTTTTTGCGCCTTTTCATTCAGGCGCACCGTTTTTGCGCCATTTTTGCGATTAAACGTCAAACTAGCCGCGCAGCAAAAATAACCAGCTTTCCCTCATCTATCTTACCAATCCAGATGTTTTGGTGCGCCTAATGATATTCATCACTTGCAACGTTTTCATTTAGGCGCAAAAACGGGCGCAAAAACACTCCAGCCCGAAGGTGGCGTTATCTGAGAAGAAAGCACTGAGCCCCTATGCAGAAGAGCTCATTTCTAGCAGCAAA
>WNYA01000495.1:0-74424 GCA_019512145.1 Engystomops pustulosus | reverse complement strand
TGGTGGAACTTAGCGAATACAAATCCATATATCCCTTATGGGGTACAATAATGAATTCACCTTTGTCGGCTCCCCCTAGTGGTGGCTATAGACAGTTAAAACTTTGTTAAGTAACTCTGTGGCAAAACAATGAGAACCAATGGATTTGATCCATTAACTCCCTCTATTAGTGGTATTATAGATTATTATGGGAATAGTGCTGGTTGGTAACAAAAGGGGTACGGGACTAGTGGTGGTAGAGATTATGGACTTAGGGGTAAGAGATTATGGGAATGTGGTGCGAAGAGATATGGTGGGATATAGTGGACAAAAGTAAAAAGAGTACCGGGATTGTGGCTAGGGTGGTAAACCAGATATAAGGACTTGTGGTGACAGATTATGGGACTAGTGGTAACAGATTACGGGATTTGTGGTAACAGATTATGGGACTTGTGGTAAGAGATTATGGGACTAGTGGTAACAGATTATGGGACTAGTGGTAAGAAATTACGGGATAGTGGTAACAGATTGGGAACAGAGGAGGGGAGCGGGCACGAGCTCACGGCCCCCCAGGGTGGGGAACAAACTGAGCGGGAGAGGACGAGGCTCCTAGGGAAAAGAGCGAGAGGGCATATGGAGGGGTGGGAAAAGAGTCGGAGGAAGCTAGGCCCCCCACACGGGAAAAGATGGAGAGGTCAAGTAGTGCCCTTGGAGAAAATGAGCGAAACGCAGTACCCATCGGGGAATGTCCGTGGGTCCCTTAGGCGAAAAGAGGACCCCCGGGAGTCGGGTGGTGAAACCTCTTTGTGGTAACAGTTTACGGGACTAGGGTAACAGATTATTATGGGACTAAATCGGTAACAGATTACGGGACTAGTTCCGGTAACCAGATTATGGGAATTTGGACTAGTGGTAAAAGTTATGGCGGGGACTTGTGGGTAACAGATTACGGGACTAGTGGTAAATAACTAGTCGGTAAGAGTTTAGGGGAACTAGTGGTAACAGATTATGGGACTAGTTAGGTAAAAAAGATTAAAGGGACGAAGTGGGAGAGGATTGATGGCTAGTGAGTGAATAAGAGATTACTGGAATAGTGTGGTAAAGGTGGTTAAGAGATTATGTGACTAGGGGTAACAGATACAGGACTAGTTGGTAAAGAGATTAGGGACTAGTCCCGGGACAGATGAACCTGGGGAAGATTTGGCCGGTAAAAAGAGACGGGTGGGGATTGCGATGTTGTTAGCGGTAACAGTTAACGGGGACTAGTAGTGGTAACGATTATGGGACTATATGGTAACAGCATTAACGGGACATAGTCGTAAACAGAGAATGGGGACTCTTCTGGTAACAGTTACGGGGACTAGTGTAAGAAGTTATGGGCCTAGTGGTAAAAGGATGCTGGGACTAGTGGTAACAGATTACAGGACTAGTGGTAACAGATTATGGGACTAGTGGTAAGAGATTACGGGACTAGTGGAACAGATTACAGGACTAGTGGTAAGAGATTATGGGACTCGTCGTAACAGCTTACAGGACTAGTGGTAAGAGATTATGGGACTTAGTGGTAAAGAGAGATTATGGGACCAGTGGTGACAGATTACGGGACTAGTGGTAAGAGATTACAGGACTAGTGGTAAGAGATTATGGACTCGTGGTTAAGAGATTACAGGACTAGTGGTAAGAGATTATGGGAATATTGGTAACATTATGGGACTAGTGGTAAGAGATTATGGGACCTAGGGGTAACAGATTATGGGACTAGTGGTAACAGATTAGGGACTAGTGGTGGGGTGGGGGGGGGGGGGGGGACAGATACGGGGGACTAGTGGTGACAGATTCGGGATATGGTGGGACAGATTATGGGACTCAGTGGTGTAACAGAGACCGGGACTAGTGGTAACAGATTATGGGATTAGTGGTAACAGGATATATGGATAGTGGGGGTAACAGATAGGGACTAGTGAGTATTAAGAGATTTATGGGACTAGTGGTAACAGATTATGGGACTAGTGGTAACAGATTATGGGAATTAGTGGTAACAGATTATGGGACTAGTGGTGACAGATTACGGGACTAGTGGTGACAGCTTGTTTATGTAGCTGGTGCTGCGAGCGCTTTGGGATAATGAAAGCCATCGGACCGGTTTCCAGTTCTTTGCCAGGAGATTTTTTTATTCCTCTTACACAATGTAATTAATGACATCCCCAGAGTCGTGCGTAGAATTTAGCAATGGAGCCACGCGCCCGCGAAAAAAGGGGAAATGCAATCTAATGGATTATCAAAGATGGACGAGAAATCAACCATCGAAATTAGCGATATTAACCCCTTGCTTGGCCTGTGGACGCCGCACGCGCACAGCATTGTTATTACCGCTGATGATTGAGTGTATACAAATGTATAGAGAAGGAGATACAGAATAACACAGCGCGTGATCATGTGACCAGCCAGACGTCTATCAGGAAATAACTGATATTCTTTGTGTAATGAAAAGATAGAGAATTTTTTCAATATAATTTCTGTATCAATTCCTCACTGTTTTCTAGATCTCTGCTTGCTGTCCTTCTATAGGAAGCTTCACTGTTTACTTCCATGGGCTTAAAAAAAATTAAAAACTGGTAAATCCTCGTCCTGTTGATGTCACACAGGTTGCAAGGCTCGTTAATCCCTGGTCATTCACACAGGTGCACGGCTCGTTATAGCAATGGTCATGTGATTGTTCACACAGAGGTGGCACTGGAGAGGGTGTAAGTCCCTGGTCATGTGATGTCACACAGGGTGCAGGTCAGTAATCCCTGGGTAATGTGATGGTCACAACAGGTGCACCGCCCTTCAAAATTCCTGGTCATGTGATCTGTCAAAAAGGTGCACGGTCTCGTTATTATCCGGTCAGTGATGTCACACAGGGTGACAGCTAGTTATATCCCTGGCATGTGATTGTCACACAGGTTGCACAGCTTGTATATCATGGGCAGGTGATCTTTGTTTTTTGGTCACACAGGTTGCATTGATACGGGAGTAGTGTTATGTGCCTTTGGTCAATGTGATGCACACAGGTGCACGGCTCGTTATATCCCTGGTCATGTGGGTCACACAGGTGACACAGCTCATTATATACCGGGTCATATAATGGTATTACAACAGATTAATAAAAACATATAATGAGCTACATGGTGCACAGGTGTGATATCCAATGACCAGGGTATCACGAGCGTCTTGCTTGCACCTGTGTGACATCACATAAGCAGGGATATAACACTACGTGCTCCTGTGTGACATCACATGACCAGCAGTCTCCCCTACTAATGAGATGTCCAGCAACCACGACCGGGCCCGGGGATGGATTGGACCCATATCTGCCATCGGGAAGACTGCAGGTGTGATTGGAGAGGTGCTACCACCTGACCAGGGGGAGCACATGGTCTTATCCCAAGGAGAGAGAGACAGTGTGTGCAGTACACCTTCAGTGCTGCCACAGATACTGATCCCAGGAACTGAGTCAGGAGACTCTAACCCCAGAGCTGCAGCTTCCACAATTTGGACATAGCTCCACCTCCACTATCCCGGCCCGCATCTACTACCAGGCTGGTGCACCAATCCTGAGGACCACTCTCCATGACCACTCCAGTAACCATAATCCGATGATAATCGTGTTTGGCCGTTGCCTGCTGTTTTAGGTTCAATAAAAAACCGTGAGCTGATTTGCACAATGTTGCCTCCGTCTGATCCCTGGATATGGCTGTTACCATCAAGGGAGCCCCATTTCTCATCCAGGGACATATACTACGGACACTCCGGGGCTGCCCCAGGGAGAACCAGTACATCAGCCTCTCCCTCCATATTTCTTGCACACACCATCCGCTGGAGAGCTACGAGGCTGTAGGACAGTCCTCCGGTCCCCATACCGAGCACCGTGACATCAGCGCATCCCAGGGCCACAACCGCCAGCCACTTCGGTATTCTGGGCCCCGGCTGCCTCCAGACCTCAAGAAAAGACAAGGCCCCGGTGGGGGGGGGACCACAACTCATGGCTTGACAGGCTGAATGTGGCCTGTCGCCTCTGCTTGTGCACCCCAATCCAGCTTTTTGTTGAGATGAATGTGGCTGCACTTTATGTACATGCTCAGTAGTGAAGCTTCTGGTAGAAGGTTTGGCTTACCTACTCCATAGCCCTGTGTTATGCATATATCTATACTCATATGTAATGTGCGGCACGGGGTGCACTGAGAGTAGACGTATATACAAAGCTTGCACCATTGCTCGCTGGTGTCTTGTTAACCCACTGATGATCACGGATATAACAAGCCGTGGCCAAACCTTAAAGGGAACCTGCCACCTCTGGAAACCCTGCAAAACCACAAAAAGGTGGTGATAGGCTGCAGGGAAAAAAAAAAAAACAAACAAAGCCCTGCCCTGTCTGCTATCCAGACTTTGACTTTGTACCTGGGGAATTTGTACCTGGGACTTTGCCACCTGTGAATTTTGCACATGTGACTTTGCACCTGTGACTGTGCCCTGTGAATGGCACGTGACTTGCCACATGTGACTGTGCACCTGTGACTGTTCCACCCGTTGACTTTTGTCCACCTGTGACTTTGCACCTGTGACTTTGCAACCTGTGAATGTTCACTGTGACTGCAATTTTGACCTTTGCACTTGCATTTGTACCTGTGACTTTGCACCTGTGACTGTG
This sequence comes from Engystomops pustulosus, assembly GCA_019512145.1. NCBI lineage: Eukaryota > Metazoa > Chordata > Amphibia > Anura > Leptodactylidae > Engystomops > Engystomops pustulosus. Next base: position 69,755 of record WNYA01000495.1, on the reverse strand, counting down.
CACCTGTGACTTTGCACCCTGATGTGCACTGTTGGACTTTGCACCTGTGGACTGTTGCACCTGTGACTGTGCACTGGACTGTTCACGTGACTTTGCACCGGGAATTTGCACCTGTGAATGTGCCACCTGGACTGTCACCCTGTGACTGTACACCTGTGCTGTACGCTTGTGATTGTGCACCGTGACTGCACTTGTGAATGGCCCCGTAACTGTACATTGATGACTGTGCACCTAGGACTGTGCCACCTATGACTGTATGTCCAACTGTGACTCGTACACCTTGTGGACTGTGCCCACGGGGACGTGCAAATGTGACTGTGCACAAGTGAACTGGGCCACACGTGACTGTGTACCTGTGAACTGTGCACCCGTGACTCTGCACCCGTGACTGTGCAACGTGACTGTACACCTGATGACTATACACTGTGACTGTACACTTGTGACTGTGCACCTGTGATGCACTTGTGACTTTGCACCTGTAACGTACAATCTGTGACTGGCACCTTGGACTGTGACCTATGACTGTGCAAACTGTGATGTTAACACCTGTGACTGTGCACACCGTTGACTGTGCAAACGGTGAATGTGCACACGATGAAATGTGCACCCGTTGAGGTGTACCTGTGACTGTGAACCACCGTTGACCTCTGCACCCGTGACTGTGAACTGTGACTGTACACCTGTGATATACACTTGTGACTGTACACTTGTGACTGTGCACCTGTGCACTGTGCACCTGTTGAATTGCAGTGTGAAGTTGTATCTGTGAACGTTGACCACCTGTGACTTTGCCACCTGTGACTGTGCAACTGTGACTTTGCACCTGTTGACTGTGAACCTGTGACTTTGCACTGTGTACGGTGCAACATGGACTGTTGTGTACCTGTGACGCTGCACCTGTGACTGTTCACATGTGACTGCACTTGTGGACTTTGCACCTGTGAATTGTACCTGTGGACTTTGCACCTGTGACTTTGCAACCGGGGGACTGTGCACCTGTGGACCGCTTACGTGGGACTTTGCACGCTGTTGACTTTTGCTACCGTGATTTGCCACCTGGACTGCTGCACTGTACTTGAACCGATGCCTGTTACCTTTTCTCCGCCCCATCTTCTTTCTATCCCCCCCGTTGATCTCTCCCTGGACCTGTGACCGCTGCCCCCCGTAACTCGTTTTGGACTCTGTACTCTGGGACTGTGTCATATGGGGACTTTTCACACCTTTTCGCTGACTTCTCCTCCTTTCCCTGGTTGATTCTGTTGCACCTCCCCTGTGTCGCCCACATGTACCCCACCTGTGGACTTATGTACACTTTTGTGACTGGTACGCTCTTTGTGGACTGATTTGCAACTTGTGATGCACTTTGTGAACTTTTTGCAAGATCTGTAATGTACATCTTGTGATTCTCGTGCACCCGAATGATCTGTGCCACCCCGTGACTGTCCTGCATCCTTGCTTTCCCTTGGACTGTTGCACTCCGTGACCTGTTGTGGTACCTGGGACTGCTTTTGCGTCTACCTCATGACCTGCTGCAACTGTTGACTGTACACCGCGACGGTTGACACCATGCTGATTGTGTCACCTCCCCCTCGTGACTGTCCCCCCTTTTGTTACCTGTGACTTCCCCGTGTCACGTTGACTCTGCTACCCGACTGTGCACCGTGACTGTGCACCTTTGACTGTGCACCCGTGACTCGCTACCTTTGACGTTGCTGTACTTTCCGTTGACTCTGCCTCCTTTGACTGTGCACCTGGGAACTTGTTTACACGTGTGTTCGACGACTCGACTACAGCTCCGTCGAGCCCTGTACACCCTTTGTTGACTGTCACAACACTTTGTGACTGCTGCACCCCCCCCCGTGCACTGTGCCATGCTTTGACTGTACATACTTGACTGTTTGCACCTGTGGGAAAACAACTGTGTGACACTTGTGAGTGTTGACCACCCCCGTGCACTGCTCCTGCACGACCAGTGCACTGGTGCATGCACCCTGTGACCTGCACCCTTGTGATCTGCTCACACCATGGGACTGTGCAACTGTGATCTGCTCTGTCACCGGTCTGACTGCTACCACCCCAGTCGGACTGGGACCACCGTTGACCCCTGTGCACTGTGACTGCTACCCACTCTGTCCGATCCTGCTGCACCTGTGGAACTGCACCGTCGTGTATCTTATGAATCCGTGAGGATGCACCTGTAACCTGGTGCACATTCGTATTGCCTTTTGATTCATGCGCTACAACCACTAGATTGGCAAAAAGTTCAGCCCTTTCAGGAGCTTGATTCCGACATAAGATGTATGGGTAACACTATGTTCGAGGTCCCGTCTTTGAGGATTCAGGGGTAATTGGGATCTCGGGATTCCGTTGACCCCACGTGCCTTTCACCCTACTGGGTCCAGTATGATAAATAAGACATATCGTCCCAATGACATCTATTCCCGACAACCCCCCACCCCCCCCTTCCCCCGTTTCCCATCCCCCCCGTCCCCCCCCTTAAGCTCCGATTGCCAAGTACGAACTCCACGTTGGGCCCCATCGCTTTCTCGTTCCCATGAGCATATGGAGCGCGAGGGCTGGCGTCTTAAGGCAATTGTTCCCGTGCTTTCTGTAACTCGGACTGGTCCTTATGATTCCCTGAGTGATTCGATTAATTCTTTACGAATAGTTGTAAGTTTTATTGACAACAAAGCAGATAAAGTCAAACATTTCCTTGTAGAATTGTCCTGAAAATGACTGACCCTCCACACTTGCGCATTCCATGCCTCTCTTCCCCCCTCGCGCCATCATTGGTTATTCATCCTCCTGAAGAACAACCATGTTCACCATTCACAACCGGTTACTTCGCCTACGGCTTCATTCTGTAATCCCAGGATCCTGCGCTACTATCACCTGCACCCGGTGACGGCACAAGCCGCCTCTATCTCTGTCACCGGGAAGACGACGCTGGCTCGTTTACACTATGTTGCTCTTTGTTTCTGTGGGTTTCCGGAACGCACAGATCTTTCTTTTATTCTTTTTTTAAGGGGTTGTGAGTGAGGACGTCCACACGGACCGGGCTCCCAACCCTTAGTGAGTATTTAATGGGGAGCTCTTAGAATTATGAAGCTTTTTCTAAAACCAAATCTGGAAGGAAAGGAATTTACGGTAAAGGGCAGAGTGTGTATGTTGACAATAGGAAAGGAAAATTTTTTAAGGATCTTGTCCGCTGCAAATTGAACCCAACGGTTCTCCGACAATCACGATGTGACTGTACACTTGTGACTGTGCACCTGTGACTGCACTTGTGACTTTGCACCTGTAACTGTACATCTGTGACTGTGCACCTGTGACTGTGCACCCGTGACTGTGCAACTGTGACTGTACACCTGTGACTGTGCACCCGTGACTGTGCACCTGTGACTGTGCACCAGTGACTGTGCACCCGTGACTGTGTACCTGTGACTGTGCACCCGTGACTCTGCACCCGTGACTGTGCACCTGTGACTGTGCACCTTTGACTGTGCACCCGTGACTCTGCACCTTTGACTGTGCACCCGTGACTCTGCACCTTTGACTGTGCACCTGTGACTGTACACCTGTGACTATACACTTGTGACTGTACACTTGTGACTGTACACTTGTGACTGTGCACCCGTGACTGTGCACCTTTGACTGTACAACTGTGACTGTGCACCTGTGACTGTGCACCTGTGACTGTGCACCCGTGACTGTGCACCCGTGACTGTGCACCTGTGACTGCACCTGTGACTGTACACCCATGACTGTGCACCTGTGACTGTGCACCTGTGACTGTACACCCGTGACTGTGCACCCGTGACTGTGCACCTGTGACTGTACACCTGTGACTGTGCACCTGTGACTGCACCTGTGACTTTGCATCTGTGACTGCACCTGTAACTGTGCACTTCGTATGCGTCACTTGCTACACACTAGAGAAACAGTTCAGCAGGACTGATCCTACATAAGCTCTGGTAACATATTCGAGGAGGATTAGGGAAGGGAAGTGACCACTGCCTTCACCCTATTTCCAGATGATAAAAATGACATATCTCAATGACATATCCCCCCCCACCCCCCCCCCCCCCCGTCCATCCCCCCGTCCCCCCTTAGCCGAGCCAAGTACAACCCCCGTGGGATGAGCATATGGAGCGGAGCGGGTTAAGGCAATTTTCCCGTCTTTTCTGTAACTCGTTGTCATATGACCCTGATGTGAAGATAATTCTTTAAATAGTTGTTTCTGTTATTGACAAAAAGCAGATAAAAACATTCCTAGAATATGAAATGACCCCCATCGCTTCCCAGCCTCGCGCATCATTGGTTATTCATAAGAACAATCTATTACAAGTCCTTGAGATATTTCTGTACACGGATCCTGTCTATCATCACGGTGACGGCACAAGCCGCCTCTATCTCTGTCACCGGGAAGACGACGCTGCTCCGTACAATATGTTGCTCTTTGTTTCTGTGTCGGAACGCACAGATCTTTCTTTTATTCTTTTTTTAATGGGTGAGACGTCCACCGGCCCGGGCTCCCACCATTAGTGAGATATTTAATGGGAGCTCTTAGAATATGAAGCTTTTTCTAAAACCACAACTCTGGAAGGAATTACGGTAAAGGCAGTGAGTTCCGAGAAATTTTTACGATCTTGTCCCAACCCAACGGCTGAAATCATCGACTTCCTGTTGGGAGGGAAGACAATAGAGTTTCAAGATTTTCAGACCAAAAACGGTCTCGCAAATCTTATCCAAGTGTATGATTTCCTCCATAGTAGATTTCATCCCAAAACATCTAATAGGGTGGTGGATGTAGGTGGTGCAGGTAAAGCAGTCGCTCCTGTGCCCTGGTACCTGGTGAAATTAGACACAGAAATGTATCTCATGTTTCTGATCACCACAAGCTCCTATTAAATAATGCAGTTTAGCTATGAATCAAACTGATGAGAATTTATCTATACAGGTGGTCCCCTACTTAAGAACACCCGACTTACAGATGACCCCTAGTTACAAACGGACCTTTGGTAATTGGTAAATTACTGTACTTTAGTCCTAGGCTACAATAAACAGATATAAAACGTGTCTGCAATGAAGATTTATTGTTAATCCTGGTTTTTATGACAATCCAACATTTTTAAAATCCAATTGGGTTAAAAAAAAAAAATTTGTCTGGAGTTACAATGATAAAATATACAGTTTCGACTTACAAACAAATTCAACTTAAGAACAAACCTGCAGAACCTATGTTGTACGTAACTCGGGGACTGCCTGTATAGTCCATTGGCTGAGGTGAGTCCTTTTATGGGCAGTGACATCACTGGGGTCCTCCCTCCTGCTGAGCGCTCAGCGGAGGCTGGAGCGGATGCATTACTGCTGCATCCGCCCCACATAGACTTCAGAGGCCTCCACTGTGTGTATACGTCGCTCAGCATTATGGAAAGACGTAGCTTGCTGCATCTTTCCATCCAACTTCTTGCACAGTATACAATGTATACTGGCCAGACAAAGGAAAAAGCTATTCCTCCGACTGCCAGTATAAGCCTATGTATATGCCGAGCGTCCTAGATGGAACAAGGAAAACCACACCTCTTTTACAACCTTGTAAGGCAGCCCCCTTACCATCAAGCATGACTTTAAAGAAGCCTAATGACATTATGTGGGAATATATCCAAACCATTATCTCTATTCCAGAAGGAACAGATTCCAACCTGTAGACAGTGCTGTTTCCAACATCGTGCCATTAGGTTTCCTTAAAGTCATGCTCGATGGTAAGGGAGCATAAGAGGCGTGGTTTTCCTTGTCCCATCTAAAAAACCTTACGTGCATATTTTCCAGAATCCCCTAGAGAAGCATCAATGGCTATAAGTCTCCACATGTCTGCAAGGCAGCCTTAATCAGCAAAGTCTCCGTAAGGAAATTATTCCCTGTGCATATGTGCCGGGAGCTTTCCTGGGGTATACACTTAGTGTATACATAAAATGACCTGTGAGCTTAGCATTACCCAGCTGGGCCACTGCTCAGATCAGTGGTGGCGAACTTATGGCACACCCACAGGGCACCAAACCATCAACCCAAACAGTTCACCAAACAGGATTCAAGGTATTTTCCTGCAGTCCAAGGAAGTCCAGGACATTGTGCCCTTTAATGCATCACATCCTGGGCCGCCTGGGACTGAAGGAGGAGGGAGAAGGTTTGGACAGAGCTGGATTATCACTGATGCTCCTGTACCAGGTCACACAATTGTTAACTGAATTTCTGCTCCTTTCTACTGTATTGGTGACCTCAGGGAGCCAATACAATTGACAGAGCAAAGAGCAAGGACCATGTGGGCACTTTACAATAAATAATAATTGTAATTTGGGCACTCGTTGTCCAAGGTTCTCCATGACTGATCTAGATCATTTCCCTTCCAGGACTGATTAGTTGGATCGCAAATGACTCCCAACAATCTGATATTTATGATCTATACGATGTGATATAAATAGCATTGGAAAAACCCCTTTAAACCTGTAGCAGCTCGTGACTTGGTTGCACCCCTGGGACTAAATCAGGTCCTGGTGATAGCTGCATCACAACCTAGTAACTGCAAAGTGCTCGCTGGTAACAGATTTGCTTTGCACATCCCCCCTCCCATGCAGTATAGTATTGTTATCAACCTATAGAATAATATGACATTTGTGCTATTTCATAAACAACTGTTATACAATGTATAAAATGTAACTAGAAGTTGTCAATATTTCCTAAATAGAAGTCAAATATAAAATATACAAAATTACAATCATTGCACCAAAGTCTGAAAGTCTGTGTAGAATATCCCCGTATTCCCCCCATAGGGCTCGGGCTCTGCCTTCCTTCTCATGTTCCGATGAGTGGGAGCTGGATAACACTGATGGAGTTGCAGTCGGCCTATTTAGCAATAGTTTTTTTTTCCCTTAACTCTCCACCCACGTTATAAATCCCTGTTGCACTCAGCAAAGAACCCAGATCAAAGGCAAATGTCAGAAATGATAATTCCAAAGGAAAGATCTTATGGGAATGTATCCCAATTACTGACTATTACAGCGGAGAGAGCAAATCTACTGGCAGGGAGGAAAGAGACGCGGCTGAAACTCAGCGTAAATAGCTACAGAGAAACGGGGGGACACTGCACAAATCATTAATCATCTCATTAATATTTAAGAGGAAAGTACAGATTAAAGGAACAGATTCCCTTATTGATTTTCAGCTGTAACGTAACAGATTGGGGGAGAAATCCTCATGACTGGTGTTATATTTTCAACCCTCCACATGGAAACTTTTCGAAAAAGTCACATTTGGTGTTTGGGTGTAAAAAATGTCAAATATTGCACAAAATTTGACATGTTGGGGCACATTTACTTACAGGGTCACCGAAGCTCACTGCAAAGTGAAGTGTACCGTTATAACTATCGCGCTGTGCGGGGAGTACACCTCACCAGATCATGTCCTTCCATATCATGCATGTGTCGCTTCCCCGCCCACAGGGTTCCCCTGGCCTCTCGAGTCATCCTCTTCCTGTCTGGCTGCATGTAAGTGAATTGGCAGTGGCTAGGAGCCTGATGCGGGCGGGAGGCACTAAGGATAGTTCGCGCCCAAATATCTGCATGTGTCGCTTCCCCGCTCAGGTCCCAGGAGTTCACCTTCTTCTTCCTGGTGCATGTAAGTGCATTGTCCGTGTATAATGCGCTGTGCGTGGAGTCACTAAGATCGTTCACCCGATATCCTGCATGTGTCGCTTCCCCACTCAGGTCCCCGGAGTTCACCTTCTTCTTCCTAGTGCATGTAAGTGCTTGATCTTGCGACACAATTTGAAAGTTAAATCCTGCACAGCTGCGCCACAAAAGAGTTGAGTGTGCCACAATCCCACCGCACACGCGTCTTATATACCTGTGCAAGATGTTTTAGCCCAAAAAAAGGTGAACAGTCTGACAAAAGTGCAGCGCGGCCCTTAGTAAATGAGCCCCATTATCTCCAGCTTTGCAGTGCAGGAGGATATTTAATGCTTCCACCTTTTATAATCTGCTTTTCAATTTAAGTCTCTGCCGAATTCCATCTTTCTAGCAAGATGGACTGAAGCTCACTAAGATTTTACATAGAGAGCATTCTTGGAGCTATTTCTCATCTCTTGTGTTTTGTATAAGAAAGCAGAACTTCTGGACCCCAATGCAAAATGAGTTCTTGACCCCACCAACCTTGTGTCATTTATAATACTGGGATGTTGTTGTGATAATGTAATAACTGTAGCAACAATAATCACAACATGTAACATTCCCAAGGGGCTCTGAGGAAGAGCTGCAGTACCACCTATCACCAAGAGGTGGCAACGCAGATTTTCTCCACTACAGAAACCACCAAAAAACTATTTGTTTAAGTCCTTCTCACATTTTCATTACTTTATATCACAAGAAGGGTATTTTTCTCATATCTGGGCTTTTATGTGAGTGATTGTGTAAAACAAAACAGACTAATAGGTAAAATATAAATAATCCATTGAAGCTGATATTTTCTGAAAAGAATTATGCAGGGGCGATAACAGTAAACTTTTGCACTAAACTTTTTTCTGTTTTGTTCCTTTCTCCCCCAGAGCTGTTTTTCTGAACACCTTCTTATGTCTGTAAACAGCAGATAGATAAGGAGAGGAGGCTAAAGATTAACGTCATACATACCTAACTTGATAACTCATCTCTCTAAGGAGATAAGACTATCCAATGACGGACTGTAAGGAGTTAAGCCACATAAAACTTTATCAGTTTCTCCTTATCTATCAGTTGTGCTATTACTATTATCATCTGCTGATCCATACAACTTGGCTTAAAAGTTAAGACATACAATTTAGATCTCTGTGTGAACAAATAAAACATGTTGAAAATATTTCACTCAAATAAATAACAAAAGTACCCAAAATATATTTTTAAAAAACTGACTTTTTAGGTTTGTTAACAAATAAAAGATACTTCTTATATATATGCAAATTCATCTTTATACCCATACAATAAAGTTATCCTATGTATTAATTTTGATAGTGAGCACTGCATATAAATTGCTCTGTCCTTAAAGTTTTAAGCTTCTAAAAAAAAATTTAGAAAAGTTAATGTTTCTTTAAAAAGTTGCATTTCTCTGTCTTCTTTAAGATTTCATTATTGAAAATACAACTCATGTAACTTAAATGGTCACTAACTTTTAGAAAAAACTTTGCATAACTCAAAAGAACAAGAAAATACATTGTAGTCAGAGGAAAATGATTCTTTCTCCACTTACTTGGCTCTTATCTTACTCTTTCCTTCATAAGGAAAGAGTAAGATAAGAATAGTGAATGGTGAATAAATGTAACACAAATCATCTAATAAGTGACGTAGCTGATCTGTCAGTATAAAGATTCTCTGTTGTTGTCTGGACATGGTTATCTGAACCTCTTCATCAATCATTGTGTGACTGAACAAAATAAAGAAGTCATCCGTCAGTCTCGTGAGGAGAAGTTTCGTACATTCAGTTGTTTACAAATAATAAGAACGATGGAAGGAGCGGATGTTTCCTTTATTCGTCACCTGAATTCATCGGAGCTATATTCTTAGAAGGTTTTCAGGGAATCTTGATCATTTAAAAAACGACAAGAAGCAAAGAAGATTGCAACCACTCGATATGTGAGATCGGATGCTTTTCCTACGAGCGTGGGAACATCATGGAAAAATAAGTGAACGATTTACCGTGATATGGGTGAGCAGAACAGGATCGGGGGTGTGCAAGAGAAGGAGTCGGGGATGGGAGGCCACACTCCTGCTGATACAAGGCTGTGGGCAGTTTCATCTCTGAAGGCAGCCCAAAATGCCACATGTGCCATCATCCTGAGGGTGGTGGTACACGTGGCGTTTTGAACCCGTTTTTAGGCAGATTAAGATAATTGGAAAACGGACCAAAACAGTCAAAAAACGGATGCTTAAAAATGGTTTCAAAACACCACGTGTGCCACCATCCTTAAACGTGACTGCACCCTGAACATGTGACCCCACCCTCAGGCTCTTGTAATTACCATTTTCACGTGAAGCCAATTAATACTTTTCATCTGAAATCAGTTTAATTTTCTGTTTGACTCTTCGCCATCTGTTGGCCAGAAGAGGTACTACAGGTGATATTTCAGGTAAACTCACATCCGTCACCAAAGCAGAAAACATGGTTTCGGTGAGTTTCTGGCGTTCATGGGATGCACTTAGGGTGATGCCACACATAGCGTTTTGAACCCGTTTTTGGCCTGTTTTTTAAGTAGTTCGTCAAAAAACGCATCTGTATTTGACAGGTTTTACCAATTAACTTAATTAAAACTGGTCAAAAAATGCATGGGTTTTTAAAAATAGCAACGATCGGCACCCCCCGAAAACGGCTAGGGGGGGCCGAACGTAGGAGAAAGAACCTGCAAAGGCAAGTTAAATGCCGCCGTCGCACCGACCGCGGCATTTAACGGGTTAAACACCCACAATCGGAGCCCACTCCGACCGCAGGTGTTACCCGGAGTAGATTACCGCTGACATCCCGCGACCCCTGATGGCGGCTTGGCTCCGGTGCAGAACCGAATCGGTATCGCCTCCGCTCCGTAGCTCTACTGCGCTGAGAGCTATTCGCAGGACCCACCGCCGTAGAGCGCTAAGGGGTTAACTAAGTACAGTGTAGGATGTACTATGTCTAGGGTGTACTATGTCTAGTAAACTGCGTAGTGTGCAGGAGGCACCAGATTCAGGATTTGTGGCGCACATTCTTCATGAATCTGGCGCCTCCTGCACTGCCCCGACAGAGTGAGGCCGCGGTCACACGTACCGCTAGGCGTCCGTCATAACGCGACGCTAGTGCACACGGGGAGGTCCTCGGCCCGAACGCACATGCGTTTCCAGAGAATTGTTAATACTATTCTGTCGGACTTTTCATGATAAATCTAGCGCAATGTCCAACTGAGCTCCGGAGCGGCCATTTTCGTGCAGAAATTTGTGTTGCAAGGAAGAATAGCGCAGCCATGACACAAAACGGTTGCGGCGACACAAATGTCGCGCGGACACGTCTTTTTTTGCCCGATTCGCATTTTTCCCGACGTGTTACCCGAATATTTCTGATTTGCGCAGATTTTCCCTGTATTGCCCCGGGATTTTAGCGCACGCGATGGGATTGTGGCACATCGGCGCTGGCATGCATGCAACGGAAATCGGGGGGCGTGGCCGAACAAAAACCCGACGGATTCTGAAAAACTTTAAAAAAAAAAAAAAGTGTCGCGGAGCTTCCACTTACCTGCACCAGGAATAGGCCGGTGAACTTGAGTGCGTTCCGATGCTCTTCAGCGCAGCAGCGCCACCTGGTGGACGGCGGAGGAACTACCTTAATGAATCCCGACCGGACCCGAATCCACCGCAGAGAACGCGCCGCTGGATCGCGAATGGACCGGTTAAGTAAATCTGCCCCAATGTATCCATATATGTAACTTGCAGTGGAACACCACGGAGCAGGCGGCACCTGGAGCCATATTGCCACATGTAAGATGCATCTGTTCAAGATGAGTGTAAACAGAAGGAAGTGGCGCGGCGCTATAAGTGTCTAATTACCAGACTCTGGAGACTGTCAGCATCAGACATGTAATAATGACGACATGTGATACATTTATTGGGACCTTATTGCATTACAGTTACTATTATATGATTAGCTGTATGTTTGGATTATGCATGTGGCTGCTCCGATGTATAATCCACTTGTAATGGTTATGTAGGGTTATATCATGATCGCCAACGGAGACAATGGGGGTCATTTACTAAGGGCCCGATTCGCGTTTTCCCGACGTGTTACCCGAATATTTCCGATTTGCGCCGCTTGTACATGAATTGCCCCGGGTTTTTGGCGCACGCGATCGGATTGTGGCGCATCGGGGCCGGCATGCGCGCGACAGAAATCGGGGGGGCGTGGCCGAACGAAAACCCGACGTATTCGGAAAAACCGCCGCATTTAAAATCCGAAAATGTGTCGCTTGGGGAGCGCTCACCTTCACCTTCTATGGGATGGTGCATTCCGGGGCGTTAAGATTATTTTCGGCGCTGCAGCGCCACCTGGTGGACGGCGGAGGAACTACCATCTTAAATCCCAGCCGGACCCGAATCCTGTGCAGAGAACGCGCCGCTGGATCGCGAATGGGCCGGGTAAGTAAATGTGCCCCAATGACATTTCAACGTGCAAAAGGATTTACAAGACTTGTGTTCAATGTTTTGGATGCTACACATGAGGGTGATGCATTGTTATATTGTGCACTGCTGTAGCTGTATGTAATCCAAGGCAGGAATTGTCTGGCTGCAATGTTATTTGCCACCACTAGGTGTCTCTGCAGTCCCATTCAGTCGGTTTGCATACAGTTTTTTTGCAGGTTGTTAGTAGCAGCAGGACTGTGAAATATGGATTATGTTCCAGGTGGAATGAGGAAGCACTCTCACACTGCTGTGCTCTGTGCTGACAGTGTTAGGTATTTTCCCTTGAGAGATGTGTTTTGTGTATGTTGTTAATAGCAAAAGGACTATGAAATATGAATTTACATTCCAGTATTGTAGCTGGACTTAAAGCACTGAGGTGCAGTGGTTTGTGAGATTTCTTCACGCATACATACAGTATATACACACCACATATACATACAGCATATGCACACATACATAGATGTTAGTAGCGGCAGGACTGTGAAATATGGATTATGTTCCAGGGGGAATCAGGTAGCTCTCTCACACTGCTGTGCTCTGTGCAGACAGTGTTAGGTATTTTCCCTAGAGAAATGTGTTTTGTGTATGTTGTTAATAGCAAAAGGACTATGAAATATGAATTTACATTCCAGTATTGTAGCTGGACTTAAAGCACTGAGGTGCAGTGGTTTGTGAGATCTCTTCACGGAGCACAGCACGGCCCGTCTGGTCTACTCTGAGTCACTGCTGTAGCAGGCTTTTGTTTGTTTACTACAGCGGTTACTCAAATCATTATGGTTACACCGAATTCCAGAGCCAATACTTAATAGACAAAAAGTCTATGGAAGGCTGCGTTCAAACGTTCAGTTTTTCCTAAACCAGGAGTGGAGTGAAAGTGGAGGAGTAGCAGCTCTTCTTAATGATAAATCCTCACTCACTATGATCCACACCAGCTTTTGGCTTAAAAAAACTGTATCTGACACAACTGAAGGTGTGAACGCGCCCCTCCTATACAAGTAATGGCAAATGATTCACTTCACTGCCATCTGCTGGACAAACACTGCACTGCATCTCTGCTTTAGGACGATGAATAGGATTTGTGTTCGGGACTTGAATCTATATATTGGCCTGTACACCCGGCCCTATGTTCTGTTACATTGTGCATTGAGTAGCTCCAGCGACTCGCTGTTAAAGTGATATCATTGTAGCATATTTATAGGGTTAAACAACAATTAATGCAAGTCTAACAGTACTATGCATTATATACAGCCCATCGCTACACAGAACAAATGAATTCAATCTCCCCTAGAAATAAGGTGTAGAAAGAAGAGAACAGATGCCCCAGTAGTGATAACACTGCCCCCAATGCACCAAGAAGCCCCTCTGTCTATAGAAACAGGAAGGTAGGTATAGAAGGTGTATAAAACGTCCTATACAATGCTGCTTTTTCACTTAGGGTCAGATTTGGGAGCTGGTAGATTCCTTTAAAGGGAACCTACCACCACAAATCTACCTATAAAGGTAGATTGGGTGGTAGGTGGATCAATGGGACGTGAGGCTAGCCCTTTTAAGGGCTAATCCTCACGTCCCCGCACTTTTTTGTTAATTTTTATTAAACTTGTATGCAAATTTACTTATGCGGCTACTGGGGCGTGGAGTAGCCGCTTCTGAGGTTACATGGCGTGGCTACTTAAAAGGGCTATCCTCACGTCCCATTGATCCACCTACCACCCGATCTACCTTTATAGGAAGATTTGTGGTGGTAGGTTCCCTTTAAATATAATGAACATTGAATATAATAATTAAATATAATAATGAATATTTTCCATTTACATGCTCCAAAAAGATTGAATATTCTGGACATTTAACAACATAGTATTATTCCACCTGGTGCTCACAGTGTTTAGCAATGTGCACGACCACCTACTGACTAAAGTGCTAGTCAGGGGCGTAAGTAGGAGAGGCAGAGCCCCATAGCAGATTAATGAATTATTATTAAAAAAATATACATATTACACACTCATATAAACACATATTAATATACTTATACAGTATACACACACCACATATACACATACATACAGTATACACACACCACATATACGTACAGCATATGCACAAATACATACACCACATACACACATGCATACAGTATACACACACCACATATACACATACATACAGTATACACACACACCACATATACACATACATACAGTATACACACACCACATAAACATACAGCATATGCACACATACACACAGCATACACACACCACATATCCATACAGCATATACACACATACAGTATACACACACCACATAAACATACAGCATATACACACATGCATACAGTATCCACACACTATACATATATACAACATATACACATATACATACAGTATCCACACACCACACATACATACAGCATATACACACATACAGTATAAACACACCACACATACATACAGCATATACACACATACATACATTATAGACACACCACATATACATACAGCATATACACACATACATACAGTATACACACACCACATATATGTATAGCATATGCACACATACATACACCACATACACACATACATACAGTATACACAAACCACATAAACATACAGCATATGCACACATACACACAGCATACACACACCACATAAACATACAGCATATACACACATGCATACAGTATCCACACACCACACATACATACAGCATATACACACATACATACATTATACACACACCACATATACATACAGCATATACACACATACATACTTTTTACACACCACATATACATACAGCATATACACACATACATACAGTATACACACACCACACATACATACAGCATATACACACATAAGTACAATATACACACACCACATATACATACAGCATATACACACATATATACAGTACCGTATACACTCATGAAACATATACACATCACATATATACAAACACAGAGCAAATACACACCACACGCACATAAAGCATACGCCCAATACCCCAGATGCCGTGGCTGCTACCACTATAGTTACGCCCCTGGTGCTGGTGGACGCACATGCTCAGTCTCTCTACCGCGCCACCACTGGGGGAAATGACTCGTTGTGTAATTCTCATTGAGAGCAATGGTCGGTCTCTGTAAGTGATACTGATGTGCGGAAATCTCCAGAGCTGCGCTCCGCTCATCTAAGTGATGAAGGTTCTGACACTAATAAATTCTAATAGAATAATATGGGTTTTCTATCCCAAAGCTTCCCCTTTAAATGTGGCCTTTAAACTACTGAAAAACAAGCTATCTCTGAGCGTCTCCATCAGCTCGGGGCCCCTGGTGCAGCGCTCCTCCGCTCCGCAGCCCAGACCCCGGCACCATTCAGCGCTGTACGGGGAGAATACAATGTGTCCATATTTTCAGCAGAATCCGGAGCGGGATCCACTTGTGCGGCCGCTCATTTACTTTCAATTACAGAGGTAATTGCCTGTTTTGTGCTGGAATTAGTTTTTTTTTCTGCCACTCGATGATCTGACTACAGATGCGGCATCTGAGACGCACGAGCTCTCGACATTTTCTTCTGGGATCGAAAAATACATAACAAGCGGAATAAAATCTACTTAGCAGGAGACGTCCACGTGGAAGGGATGTGGCCGGTCCTGTGTCAGGCCCCCAAGGGCGGATGAGAGAAGCACTTGGGGTACGCTGCGATTCCCCTCATATTATCAGAGCGCACAGGGGGGTGCAGGAAGCCCATGGGGGTCAGTACGTGGACACGGACACTGCACTGGGCCCGGGGCAGATGATAGAAGCAGAGGGGGTGCAGGAAGCCCATGGGGGTCAGTACGTGGACACGGACACTGCACTGGGCCCAGGGCAGATGATAGAAGCAGAGGGGGTGCAGGAAGCCTATGGGGGTCAATACGTGGACATGGACACTGCACTGGGCCCGGGGCAGATGATAGAAGCAGAGGGGGTGCAGGAAGCCCATGGGGGTCAATACGTGGACATGGACACTGTACTGGGCCCGGGGCAGATGATAGAAGCAGAGGGGGTGCAGGAAGCCCATATGCACACATACATACAGTATCCACACACCACACATACATACAGCATATACACACATACAGTATAAACACACCACACATACATACAGCATATACACACATACAGTATAAACACACCACACATACATACAGCATATACACACATACATACATTATACACACACCACATATACATACAGCATATACACACATACATACAGTATACACACACCACATATATGTATAGCATATGCACACATACATACACCACATACACACATACATACAGTATACACAAACCACATAAACATACAGCATATGCACACATACACACAGCATACACACACCACATAAACATACAGCATATACACACATGCATACAGTATCCACACACCATACATACATACAGCATATACACACATACATACAGTATACACACACCACCACTGGGCCCGGGGCAGATGATAGAAGCAGAGGGGGTGCAGGAAGCCCATGGGGGTCAATACATGGACATGGACACTGTACTGGGCCTGGGGCGGATGAGAGAAGCACTTAGTGATCGCTGCGATTCCCCGCATATTATCAGAGCGCACAGGGGGGTGCAGGAAGCCCATGGGGGTCAGTACGTGGACACTGCACTGGGCCCGGGGCTTTGAAGAAGAAGCTTCTTGGATCATGTACAGACTGACAGACTTTGCAGCTTTCTGTCTTGCAGGGACATAACTACAGTGTTAGCAGCCATAGCAACTGCTATGGGGCCCACAGTGTCAGGGGGCCCCGGCATCTGACCTGACACACTAAAGAGTGGAGGATGTGCATCATTATATCCATATTATTCTGCACTTTGTACATCATAATATGTATATAAGATATATGTGATGTATATATGCTGCATCTGTGATGTGTATATGCTGTATGTGTATACGGTGTATGGCGTCTGCATATACTGTATGTGTGTATATGCTGTGTGTTTGTAAATGTCACTGTATGTGTGTGTATATGCTGTTCTCCAACTTCCGTTACTCACCCCACTGGGTCACCTGGTCACTCAAAAGGTCCCCCAACTTCCGTTACTCACCCCACAGGGTCACCTGGTCACTCAGGAGGCCCCCAACTTCCGTTACTCCCCCCACTGGGTCACCTGGTCACTCAGTTGGTCCTTCAACTTCCGTTACTCACCCCACTGGGTCACCTGGTCACTCAGAAGGTCCTCCAACTTCCGTTACTCCCCCCACTGGGTCACCTGGTCACTCAGTTGGTCCTTCAACTTCTGTTACTCACCCCACTGGGTCACCTGGTCACTCAGAAGGTCCTCCAACAGCCGTTACTCATCCCTCTGGGTCACCTGGTCACTAGGAAGACCCTTCTTCTTCCCTTCCCTCTCTGCTTTTCCATTCATTAACCTCGTCACTAATAACGTCCTCCTCCTTCCTTCCTTTCGTTGTTCCTCGGTCTCGGGCACTTCCTAAATACAAGCAGTTTGCACACACAAGAACGTGCAGAGTCCGACAGAAACCTGGCACAGGGGTTTTAGTAATTGTGC
This sequence comes from Engystomops pustulosus, assembly GCA_019512145.1. NCBI lineage: Eukaryota > Metazoa > Chordata > Amphibia > Anura > Leptodactylidae > Engystomops > Engystomops pustulosus. Next base: position 51,950 of record WNYA01000495.1, on the reverse strand, counting down.
CCCAGGATGTGCCCCACGCTTCTGTCAGAAGTGGCGCAGGGTCCGACTGTGCACCTGAACGCCGCCTTAAGTGCGGAAATTTGTGTCACATCTGGAATAGTGCAGCCGCAACACAAATGTGGCGCAGACACTTCCTAAATACACGTACAAGCAGTTTTTACATAAAAGAATGTGCAAAATCTGACAAAAAATGGCGCGCAGCCCTTAGTAAATGAGCCCCAATATGTTTTGTTTTTACATCAATAAAGCTGCAGCCACAAGCCGTACAAGGCCACACATGAATGTAGCAGCTGTATTGTCCCTCCTTTGTATCAGCGTTGATGAAGGATTATTGCTGGGCACCTCTGGACCCGTCCTCTGTGTCCTGCGGTTCTGCGGGATGAATCACTCTGGAAACACTTATCCGGATGTATCCGCTGCCCCTATTAGACGGCTGGGGGGGGCTGTAATGACAGTGATTTGCAGGATGTGGGATGTGTTCTCTTTGCATATAAAGCGCATACTAATTAAAGGTCATTAAGCGTTGGCTATTAATAAGTCACAGCCGATATTTCCCATTCATTCTATTTATAATGGTTACTATTTATCAGTCATTCCGGCCAAAGGAACAACGAGCCGAATGCTGTGCCGGGAGGTTGTGAATAAAGGGCTGATCTAAAGGGATATTCATGTTCCTTTCCAGAAGACAATATTTAAAAGGGCGTCCACCAGTGAATATTGATGACATATCAATATCTGATGGGTTTTGTGGCTGACACCCCAATACAGGGGAGCAGTTCTGTGTTGTAAGAGAACATAATTGGCGCGTCGATCAGGTGTGCGCCCCCCGATTACATACTGATGGGTTCTGTGTGCCCTAGAATCAAGCGGCAGATGCCGGCCACCCCCCCTCATCTCTATGGAACTGTTGGAAATAGCCAAAGAACTGCACCCGATACCTTCTTCAGCCCCAAATAGCTAAACTCAGCAGAGATATGACGTCTATGCATCGATATAGTTTATATAGGAACCGGAAGCTGAAGTGTTACATAGTTACAAAAAGTTTTCACAATGTAAATGATTTTCTATGCAGATGTTCAAGCACCAACCTTGACTCTGCCCCTTCATACAGGGAACACTGGACCCCATCTTTATCATGAATGGGGGTCACAAACATCAATCTCCATTACCATAGGATTTATAGACAGGTCAAGTAACAATAGTTGGACGTCCTCATAAAGGACTTTGCCGGCTCCATATTTACATATTAACATAACATATAACTGTGTAGGTGAAGTGTCCTGCATCGTAATCAGGAATTTCTCAAGAAATTGCATTGAAACCATGTTTTTATTTATAAACAAAAAAGTATTTGGGTGCACTATGGGCATGGCCAAAAGGTTCAGTGCACCCACTCCCAGCCCCTCCCACTCTGCCTTGAAGGGTTGTTCTCATATCAGCAAATGAACGTTATTGTTTATACAATGAAAACGTATATAATTTTCCAAGCCCCCCCCCTGCGCAAGTGCAGCGTGTGGCCGTACCCTGAGTAAACAAGGACAGCAAGCAGAGATCTAGAAAACCGGAATTGATACAGAAAGTATATTGGAAAACTGTATAAGTTTTCACTATGAAAACAATAATATGCATTTGCTGACATGGGAATACCCCCTTTAATTTATGAGTTGGGTCTATGTTTCGGGTCCATTGTTGCAGAATGCACTGACTGGATTACCACAGTGTAGTATGGGAGTCTGAGTCCGAGTGATATATGATCCAGAAGGGGGGGATATATCAAGGCTTGTACGTCTGAAAACATGTGACAAGTTGTGAATTAGTATCAATTCCAGACACAGAGGGGGTCATTTACTAAGGGCCTGAATCGCGTTTTTACGGCGGGTTATCCGAATTTTTGCCGTTTTTCCCTGAATTGCCCCAGGATTTTGGCGCACGCGATCGGATTGTGGCACATCGGCGCCGGCATGCACGCGCCGGAAATCGGGGGCATGGCCAAACGAAAACTGCCGCATTTTAAAAAAAAAAAGTGTCACTTGACACACGCTTACCTGCACCCGGCCTGGCTTGGTGAACTTCAGTGCATTCCGATGGACTTCAGCGCAGCAGCGACACCTGGTGGACATCGGGGGAACTACCTTAGTGAATTACCGGAAGACCCGAATCCTCAGCACAGAATGCGCCGCCGGATCGCGAATGGACCGGGTAAGTAAATCTGCCCCAGAGATGGGGATTGTGCCCATTCCACTATCTATTGCACTTGGGTGGGAAGGATGTAGTGTAGTGGCCCTGCACACTAGTTATAGCCTGCACCAGGTGTGGGTGCAGACTATAGCACAGTAGTAGTAGACCTGGCGTAGAACTGAGCCAGGGCTCCTAGCATTTGCGCTGGGCCTTCTGTTAGGTCCGGCGGGTGTTGGGGGTGGGTTTTGAATCATACACTGCTGCAAGATGCTGTAATCAGTTTGGCTGTGCGTTGTACTCGGTCCGATTCCATCCAGTGCACAGTCCGTATCTCTTGGACCATTCAGGGCTGTGACCCTCCAGCCTTAGTTTATATATAACCCGGAAGCCGAAGTGTAACACAATTACAAAAAGTTTTCACAATGCAAATGATTTTCTCTGCAGATGTTCACGCACTAAAAATTTTGACCAATGTATCCAAATGTATCCAAGTGTATCCAAGTGAATTATTGTCTGTACGTAACACATTGCAGGAGCTGCAGCGGTGACCGCACTGGACGTCTTGTTTCTACCGTAGCTATTGCCAAGAATGACCGCAACTAAATCTGCAACAATTTAACAAAATGGTTTCGGTGACAAATGAAGGCAAATCCCAGAACGCATTTTCTTGGCTTCCATGTTGGTGTCAGATGCTCTCAGCCTTGTGACGATTATCTGCCGCCTGTTTATGTTACTCGCAGCCTTGAGAATATTTTGCGATCTCCTTTTATTCGCTTTGACATGAACAGCTGCCACATAAGAGCCGTCCTCCACATTACTGATGTTACAATGACACTGACTCTGCCCTTGGGGGATACTGCAATTTCATTTAGTTTCCAATTGACCTCAGACGGTAAAAAATAAACCACTTTCAGCGTCGGGCAGAACATTCATGATGTCGGAACCAGGACCCCCATGGCCATGGCTTTATTCAGTCATACAATGAGGCGCCCTGTGTCCTTTGTCTCTTATACAACCAATGAGAATAGACGTCCTCATACCCACGAGCCTAAAAGAGGTCACTGCTATGCCCCCTGGCACCCGCACGTCCATTACCAGGGAACACATCAGCTATTTATATATCTCCCAGGACCAGATCTGGATCTAACTTTTGTCAATGAGCAGAAGCTCCGCTAAGAAACCCAACAAGTAGCTACAATAGGAAAAATACGCATAAAATTCTATCCTCTATAACAGTGATGGCGAACCTTTTAGAGATCGTGTGCCCAAAATGAGACCCAAAAACCACTCGCTTTGCCCAAAGTGCCAACACAGCAATTTAGGCGGTAACAAACTTATTGCTACCAGAATCTTTGAGCTCCAATCAGACCCTGTCCACACCTTTTCACTCTTTGGACAGGACCAAGCAGCACAGGATGGGACACTTTAAAATACCAAGGCACTACATGGACTGCCCGAGACTGCAGGAAGATGCCATGTCTGGCAAACTCTGTGCCTGGGAGACAGCCCGTGTGCCCACAGTAAGGCCTCCGAGTGCCATAGATTCGCCACCACTGCTCTATAAGTAACTTTTCAACTTATCTAAGGATAATACACACAGTGATGTCACAGTACAGGGATAATACACACAGTGATGTCACAGTACAGGGGATAATACACACAGTGATGTCACAGTACAGGGATTATACACACAGTGATGTCACAGTACAGGGATAATAGACACAAGAGGGATTGATCTCTAGATAAAACTTTCAAGCAAAACTATTAATCAGGCCAGTAGATACTTTTTATTACCTTTCACTGTATCCAGTATGAATTATGTTTATTTGTATTCAACTCATTGGAATCTCCAAACAATAGAAGTGCAGACAATTGTTAATGATTGTGTAGTAAATGTCTTCCAGGGAATTTCTTTGGAACGATCAGTTCCTGATTCATGTGATGGACGTCATGCGGCAGCGGAATGAAACCTTAACTCTTTGTGCGCCGGATGATCTTTAGCGCCGTTCGAAACTAATGGAAGGGATGGAATGATTTCCATTGCTGCCGGGATGTGGCTTTATGATAGAAGAGTCTGATGACCCGAGTGCATTTCATTCAGTCTGAGAGCCGATCGATCCTCTTCTTCTTCTGCTCGGTCCCTTTGCGTGTTCTTTGGAGAAGCCGCATTAATTTGTGCGCATAATTCTCCTCATTATACAGGGAAATTACATGGGAGCTTCACAAAAGTGTCTCAAATTGAATTACTTATAAGTGCTTTTTATAATAGTTTAATTATAAGGTCTCCGATGGATCAGGATAAGGTCTCACTGTCCTGCAGGAGGCCCATACTGTGACTCCACATGTATAGTGTGTGCAATTAAAGGGGATGTATCATCAGGAGTGACCCATCAGACTGCAGCCGGTGCTATGTATTGTACCTGAAGAGATGTGTAATTGTTAGTAGCAGCAGGACTGTAAATTATGCTTTTATATTCCGGGTTTGTGCACTGGGGGCATGTCCTCACACTGCTGTGCTCTGAGCTCTGTGCAGCCAGTGATAGGTAATGTCCCTGGGGAGATGTGTAATCAGACTTTTTAGTGTGTTCTTCTCCAAGTATCCTGGGGGCGTGTCCTCACACTGCTGTGCTCTGTGCAGCCTGTGATAGGCAATGTCCCTGGGGAGATGTGTAATCAGACTTTTTAGTGTGTTCTTCTCCAAGTATCCTGGGGACATGTCCTCACACTGCTGTGCTCTGTGCTCTGTGCAGCCAGTGATAGGTAATGTCCCTGGGGAGATGTGTGATCAGACTTTTTAGTGTCTTCTTCTCCAAGTATCCTGGGGACATGTCCTCACACTGCTGTGCACTGTGCTCTGTGCAGCCAGTGATAGGCAATGTCCCTGGGGAGATGTGTCCCCCCCTCTATATACTGGTATGGAGAGACGAGGAAAAACCTACTGCCAGACATCTCTAGTCCCTGAAAAACAAAAGGGATTTTGGCCCCGTTTTTAGTTAGGTGCGTTTTCAGATATTACAAAACGCCATGCGTTTTTGTCGGTTTTACAAATTTGCGCAATTAAAAAAACAGACAAAAAATGAAGGTGTTTCTAAAAATCACATGCGTTTTAAAAAACCAGATGTGTTTTTTACGATCTGAAAACGCACTACTAAAAATGGCCCAAAGTTGTCAGCACCCCTTAGATGGCAAAACCCCTTTTGCCTCTCTCATGATGACCAACTGTGGTTAACACTTTGCTTGGTCGCCACTGTCGGACCAGAAACTAAAGGTAAAGCCTTGTGGATCATCACTGCCCTTCAAACCCAGCCGTTATTCCCGCAGCCTCCCAGAGGTAAGGACCAGCGATGTTACGTGGCTACCAGATATTTTCCCTAATTCATTTGGCACACTGTGACAGGACAGCTGTTTCATTTCCAGGACCTGTAGCTCCCTACATTGGAGGGGGCTCCTCCATGCTGTGCTATGAGGGAAACCTTTTGGTCACATTACTAACGCCTTGGGCTTGCTGTTTCTGTGGGGGGCAAGTAGGAGCGGATCGCTGTAGCGATATAGGTCCTTGTGTGCAGCCAAAATGTGCCCCAGGGACATTACCTGTCACTGGCTGGCACCAGAGCACAGCAGTGTGAGGATATGTCCCAGGATACTTGGAGAAGACACACTAAAAAGTCTGACACACATCTTCCCCAGGGACATTAACTCCTGGCTGGCACAGAGCACAGAGCACAGCAGTGGTGAGGAACACTGTCCCCAGGATACTTGGAGAAAGAACACACTAAAAAAGTCTGATTACCCATCTCCCAGGGACTTACCTATCACTGGTGCACAGGAGAACCAGCAGTTGAGGACATGTCCCCAGGATACTTGGAGAAGAACACACTAAAAAGTCTGATACACATACTCCCAGGTGACTTACCTATCATGGACTGCACAGAGCACAGAGCACGCAGTTGTGAGGACATGTCCCCAGGATACTTGGGAGAAGAAACACACTAAAAAGTCGATTACACATCTCCCAGGGACATTACCGATTCACTGGCTGCCCACAGAGACACAGTGAGGAACAGTCCGCAGGATTTGGAAAGGCACAAAGTAGTTAACAATCGCCGGGCACCTCACCTGCACAGAGCGATAGCCTGGAACATTGCCAGGAAGGAAAGAAGAACACACTAAAAAGTATGATCGAACATCTTCCCCAGGGTACATTAACTATCACGCTGCACAGAAGAGAGGCACAGCAGTGTGAGGACACGCCCCCAGGATTACTGGAGAAGAACACACTAACAAGTCTGATTACACATTCATCCACAGTGACATTGGCGCGACGCTGGCTGCACAGAGCACAGCAGTGTGAGGACACGTCCCAGGATACTTGGAGAAGATATATATCTGGTATGGAGACAGACGGAAAAACACCTATACTGCCAGACATCTCTGTCCCTAAAAACAAAAGGATTTTGGCCCGTTTTAGTTGTGCGTTTTCAGATTTAAAAAACGCCATGCGTTTTTGTCTGGTTTCCAAATTTGCGCCGAATATAAAACAGACAAAAAATGAATGTGTTTCTAAAAATCAACATGCGTTTTAAAAAAACAGATGTGTTTTTACGATCTGAAAACGCACTACTAAAAATGGCCCAAAATGTGTCAGCCCCCTAGATGAAAACCCCTTTTAAGCCATCTATGATGAACAAACTGTGGGCTTAACGTTGATGGTCGCACTGTAGGGACATGAAACTAAAGGTAAAGCCTTGGGATCATCACTGACCTCTAAACCAAGAAGTTGTTCACGAAGGCCTTCCATAGGTAGAGATCCAGCAGATTTACGTTGCTTACAGAATGATTTTTTCCCTAATGATTTGGCTACACTGTGACAGACAGCTTTTTATTTAGGACCTGTAGCTCAACTACCATTGGGAGGGGGCTCCTCACACTGCCTGTGCTATGAGGAAAACCTTTTGGTCATTACTAAGACTTGGGCACTTCAGTGTTTTAGTGGAGGGGAAGTAGGAGCGGATCACCGTGTAGAAAGCTAGGTCCAGTTATGTGTGAGAACCATGTCCCAGGGACATTAACCTATCATGGGCGCACAGAGCACAGCAGTGTGAGGATATGTCCCCAGGATACTTGGAGAAGAACACACTAAAAGTCTGATCACACATTCTCCCAGGGGCCATTACCTTCACTGGCTGCAAGAGACACAGAGCACAGCAGGTGTGAGGAAAGTCCCCAGGATACTTGGAGAAGAACACACTAAAAAGTCTGATTTACACCATCTCCCAGGGACATTACCTATCACTGGCTGGCACAGAGCACAGCAGTTTGAGGACAGTCCCCAGGATACCTGGAGAAGAACACACTAAAAGTACTGATTACAAATCTCCCAGGGACATACCTATCACTGGCTGCACAGAGCCACAGAGACAAGCAGTGTGAGGAACATGTCCCAGGATACTTGGAGAGAACACAGCTAAAAGTCTGATTGTACACACTCCCCAGGGACTTACCTATCACTGGCTGCACAGGAGCACAGAGCACAGCAGTGTGAGGACCGCCCCCCGGATACTTGGAGAAGAACACACTAAAAAGTCTGATTACACATCTCCCATTCGACATTACCTATCCTGGCTGCGCAGAGCACAGCCAGCATGTGAGACACGTCCCCCGGATACTTGGAGAAGAAGAAACACTAAAAAGTCTGATCACACATTCTCCCCATGGACACTTGCCATCGTGGCTGCACAGAGCACAGCAGTGTGAGGCACGTCCCCAGGATATGACTTGGAGAAGAAGACACTAAAAGCCTCATTACACATCTCCCCAGGGACATTACCTATCACTGGCTGCACAGAGCACAGCAGTGTGAGGACACGTCCCCAGGATACTTGGAGAAGAAAACGACTAAAAAGTCTGATTACACATCTCCCCAGGGACATACCTTCACTGGCTGCACAGAGCACAGCAGGTGTGAGGACACACCCCCAGTGATACTTGGAGAAGAACACACTAAAAAGTTGATTACACATCTCCCCAGGGACATTACCTATCACGGTTTGCACAGAGCACAGCCAGTCGTGGGATGGACACACCCCCAGGATACTTGGAGAAGAAACACACACTAAAAAAGCTGATCACATCTCCCAGGGTACATTACCATCACGGACTGCACCAGACGCACAGAGCACGCAGTGAGACATAGTCCCCAGGATGCTGGCGAGAAAACACACTGAAAAGTCTGAGATTAACACATCTCCCCGGACATTACCTATCCTGGCTGCACACGAGTCCAGCAGGTTGTGAGGACACGCTCCCAAGCTCTGTAGAAGGAAGAACACATAAAAGTCTGTATCACACATCTCCCCAGAGGACAGAGAAAAGGGGGGGGGGGGGGGGCCTTCTGAAAAATTCACCCCAGTTTCTGCCCGGAAGAGAATTGTGCTACAGCCTGGGCTAGTCCCTAGTGCACAGGCACAGGGCATGCGCTGGACACTACACCACCCCGTACAGTCCCCTTCACACCACTTCATTCCCACCTGGGCAAATAGAGGCAAAAATTGTGACTATTTCAGTGTTTGTTTGCTGAAAAATTGACACACAAGCTCTGATAAATCTGCCCATTGTGCCTGAGAATGCAGAGTATAGCCTGAACCCCCAAATAATACACATGTAGGGCCTTATAAAACTATTTGTAGCAAAATTCTCCTTAAATTGCAATATTTAATTCATGTATCACCAAATGCACAATTTTCTAAGATCTTGACATCACGAGGGAGGCATCTGACAGTGCTTTCAGCTCACTACTGGGCACAGGTCAGAGTATTCGCAATATTACCATACTGTGTGCAGATATAAAAAATTACATGTTAAAAGGGATACAAAATAAGGTAGGGAATTGTTGGGTCAAGCGCTTCCCGGACAAGGAGATCTATGAGGGACTTATGCAAGGGTGGGCCAAAGTTAGACAATGCATAACGAGTGAACAGTAGCGGTAGACATATTTTAGGATCATGCACCATGCCTACTATGGCTTTAATCTACCAAGAACACCGAGTAACCCAGATAGACTGATAGCTTGCCCAAAATGTAAACAGCCTAGCACAGATGTATGGCATGGGATATGGTTATGTGACAATATTCAGACTTTTTGGAACCAAATACAGGATCACATAAGATTAAATTGGAACAAAAACCTACCCATGGACCCGCTGCTCTTAATATTCCACATAGTAGACGGGGATGAAAGTCAAGAGGAGATTCCACTGATCAGATTAGAAATACATGCTCTTCTAATAGTGGACAAAAGATGCATTATGAACCACTGGATAAAGGACTCCTCCCCAACAACTGTGGAGGTAGTTAACCAGATGAAACATCTGATCCGACTAGATAGGATAGAAACACTTAGATATAAGGAAAAACAAACCAAGGGTTTTTTTCAGCAAATGGAAGCAATTTGTTGTCTCGCACATGACCAGACAAGAAATAATAGAGCTAGTTACCCCTTTCAAATTAACAACATGATATAACACAGGAATTCTGAAGGGAACCCCAGGTAAGCCACAGATAAAAGGGCCACAAAGGAGGAAAATGTCAAATGACGGAGATGACATCCCCAGTAAACCGAGCAGCGGGTCAAAAAGATTGCTAGGAACAAGATGATGCAGGTCACCCCCTGTGCACTAAGGACGCAAGAAAAATGGAAAATGTAACCGACATGTAACCCATAAGATATCTGGTACATTGCCAAAATGTTAAAGCGTTTACAAGGGAATGTTTTGTATGTTGGATTTTGTTTGAAAACCAAATAAAAAGATGTTTAACCCATTCACGACCCGTAACGTAATAGCACGTCACGGGTCGGCCGCGGGTGCTGTCCTCACACTGCTGTGCTCTGTGCTCTGTGCAGCCAGTGATAGGTAATGTCCCTGGGGAGATGTGTAATCAGACTTTTTAGTGTGTTCTTCTCCAAGTATCCTGGGGACATGTCCTCACACTGCTGTGCTCTGTGCAGCCAGTGATAGGTAATGTCCCTGGGGAGATGTGTGATCAGACTTTTTAGTGTGTTCTTCTCCAAGTATCCTGGGGACGTGTCCTCACACTAAAGTGACCTTAGCTTTCTACACTGATCCGCTCCTACTTCCCCTCCACTAAACACTAAGCCCAAGTCTTAGTAATTGACCAAAAGGTTTTCCTCATAGCACAGCAGTGTGAGGATCCCCCTCCAAGTGTAGTTGGAGCTACAGTCCTGAAATAAAAAGAAGTCCTGTCACAGTGTAGCCAAATAATTAGGGAAAAAATATCTGTAAGCAACGTAACATCTGCTGGATCTCTTACCTCTGGAGGCTTCGTGGAATAACTTCTGGTTTAGAGGTCAGTGATGATCCACAAGGCTTTACCTTTAGTTCTGTCCATACAGTGCGACCAATCAAAGTTTGAGCCTCAGTTTGGTCATCATGAGATGGCTTAAAGGGGTTTTCCATCTAGGGGACATTTTTAGTTCGTAAAAAACGCATGCGTTTTTGACAGGTTTGACCAATTATCTTAATTCAAACTGGTCAAAACGCATTCGTTTTTTTCCCATCTGGAAACGCACTACTAAATAAAATTGCACAAATTTGGAAAACCAGACAAAAACGCATGTGTTTTTTAAGATCTGAAAACGCACACTAACTAAAAACGGCCCAAAAACGCACCCTTAGCCTGAACCCCCAAATAGTACACATGTAGGGGCCTTATAAATTATTTGTAGATTTCTCCATGTGATCAAAACATAGTTTGTATCGGGACCCGGGCGCCTCCTCTGTGGCATCATCCCAACACCCACCACATGCCGAGGCTGCGGCAGATTTTCAGGGAATACTTTCCTTAGCAAATTCCCAGTTATGAGACAAAATATAAAACAGTTCTCCGGAGAACAGACCCGGAGCTTTTCTTTAACTAAACAGTTGATAACTTTTCTTCAAACAAATCAGCGGAGACAGGAACTGAATGTCTCCATTATTTCTTACATTTTATTAGCAAAAAGAGTTAAAGAATCCGACAGTCTTCAAGCGTCACGACAAATGACATTCTCCGTGGCTTCCTGTCTCTCTCAGTTTATTTGAAGCAATGGAGCGGCTGTGAGAATTATTAGATCTGTGCACGTTATGAGCACAATGGTTATCATTCACACCAGAAATGGGAGAGAGTTCAAGTTTTTAACAAGTTAGGTTCCAGGATTGTTAAATGACAGGTTAAGGCAGAGGCAGGAGGGATCTACCATCGCATCTACCTCCGTGTTACATCTTCGTATCTATCTCTTTATACCTCAGCTCACTGTTGCCCCATCTATTACCCCATGCATCACCACCACTTATCTTTTTATGCCCCCTTTCTCTGCACTCCCTTCCCCAATCGTTCTCTATACCCCTCATCTTTCTATGTTTCTTAAGCTTTCTGGAGGTATGAGCACCCAAAGTTAGTATGTCTCCAGAGGTGAAGCCTTTTGTTAGAACCAGTTAGTACTTGTAGACCATTCTGACAAAGTACAACCCTATCCGAAAAAGCCTCTGACAGTCTCTGACTGTAAGTGTGAACAGAGCCTTAGGGTGATGGCACACGTGGCGTTTTGAACACGTTTTTGGGCCGTTTTTAAGCGGTCCATCAAAAAACGCATGTTTTTTGAACAGTTTCAATTAAGATAATTGGTCAGACCTGTCAAAAAATGATGCGTCTTCAAAAAAATGTGTGCGTTTTTTAATGCATGTGTTTTTTGACGGACTGCTTAAAAACAGGCCAAAAACGCGTTCAAAACGCCACGTCTGCCATCACCCTTAGTTTGCTTTGTCTTCTGATTGAATCTGATTACAAAATAATTCTGAAGGGTAACAAAGAGGATCCTTTGGAAAAAAACAATCTGACAGAGGACCAAAACAGAAGACGCTGCAATTTATTTCATGCAGTCCCACGGTGCAGATGTCCTGTGTTCTGTCAATGGTTCTTTGTACTGTCCGATTGTAGTGTGTGCAGACCCCAGCTGAGCACAGCCCCAAATACATCCGTCTGAATAATACCTAATCCACATGGCACGTAACATGCTCTTACATCACCCGCCGTACAGGCAACTCACATTTCAAAATCACTAGCACAGATATCTAATAAATGTGACAATCTCTAAACTTTTCGGAACTGTCCTCATAGATGTAGCAATACAACAATGTATCAGACTCGCAGTATCAGTCTGTGGGTGTGAGTGTGGATACTTTTATATTGTACAATGTCCATGACTTATTTAATTGCACAGCAGACACACGTAACGCGGCTAATTCTGCTTACAATATGCAGAGCCAAACCTTGCAATGTATATCCTCCAGTGTACATAATCAGCTCTGATGACGTCCGCACTTCTATCCACGTCTGTAGCATAAACCATTAGCATCCAATGTATTGTTATCTTGTGCAGAGCAAATTATGTCAATTTTGAAGTAACTAATTCCATTTCCAGCTCCATATCAGAGCTCCTATTCGTTTTGTTTAACAAGATTAGATTTCTGGCCATTAGGGATGAAATATCCTCAAATTTGCTGCATATGTTCTTAAATGTTTGCTTGTTAGATTTTTAAGTCTCAGATTGTACAGGCGGTCCCTTACTTAACCCCTTCCCGCCACAGCCCTTTTTTCGTTTTTGCATTTTCATTTTTCACTCCCCACATTCAAAAATCTGTAACTTTTTATTTTTCCATGTACAGAGCTGTGTGACGGCTTATTTTCTGCGTAACAAATTACACTTCAAAATGGTGGTATTTAATATTCCATGCCGTGTACTGGGAAGCGGGAAAAAAATTCCAAATGCAGTGAAATTGGTAAAAAATGCATTTGTGCCGTATTCTTGTGGGCTTGGATATTACGTCTTACACGTCTTTAGCGCCCCAAATGACATGTCTACTTTATTCTTTGGGTCGGTACGATCACGTGGATACCAAATTTATATAGGTTTTATAATGTTTTCATACATTTAAAAAAATTAAAACCTCCTGTACAAAATTTTTTGGGGGGGATTTTACCATCTTCTGGCTAATAACTTTTTCATACTTTGGTGTACGGAGCTGTGGGTGGTGCCGTTTTTTGCGGATTTTGATGACGGTTACAATATTATTTTTAGGACTGTACGACCTTTTGATCACTTTTTATAGAATTTTAAATTTTTTTTTAAATGGCAAAAAAGTGCCATTTTCGACTTTGGGCACGATTTTCCGTTACGGGGTTAAACGCAGTGAAAACCGATATCATATTTTGATAGATCAGGCATTTTCGGACATGGAGATACCTAATGTGTCTATGATTTTTACTGTTTATTTATATTTATATCAGTTCTAGGGAAAGGGGGGTGATTTGAATTTTTAGGTTTTTTTATTCTAATTTTTTTAACTTTTTTTTAATTTTATTTTTTACTATTTTTCACACTCCCTAGGGTACTTTAACCCTAGGGTGTCTGTACGATCCTATCATATACTGCCATACTACAGTATGACCAATTTGACATGCTTGTGCAGCGCTGCGTAATCTGTGTGCGCTATATAAATAAATTATTATTATTATTATTTATTATTTATGGCAGTATATGGGGATTTTACTCCTCATACATTACAATGTGCTGATAGCACATTGTAATGCATGGGTTAACCCGAAGTAGCTTCGGGTCTTCGTGAGACCTGAGGCTACTATGGCGGCGGATCGCCGCTCCCTGATGACGTCACGGGGAGCGACAATCCTCAGAAAGATGGCGGCGGCAATATGCAGCAAAGACTTACCGGCTATGGAGAGGGCTCGGCCCGCGAGCCCTCTCCATGCACCAGGACCCGACATGTGACGTACTATTACGTCACATGTCGGGAAGGGGTTAAGGACACCTGACTTACAGACGACTCATACTTGCCCACTATGACTTCTGGTGAAGCTTTCCGAATGCTTTAGTATAGTCCCAGACTGCACTGATCAGCTGTAATGTGTCTGTAATGAAGCTTTATCGATAATCCTTGGTCCCATTACAGCAAAAACTTTTCAAACTCCAATTATCAATGGGCCTACAATAGTCTGGATCTACAATGATAAAATATACAGTTTGGACTTACATACAAATTCAACTTAAGAGCAAACCTATGGAACCGATCTTGTACATAACACGAGGACTGCTTGTATTTGCCCCTCTCCAGCTCCTAGTTCCTACGCCGCTCCAGTACTTCCGGTATCGGACTTGTGCCTAAAAGTTCAGTGGGGTCAAAAAACTTGTTTTATCCAGTCATTGGCCGCCTCAGACCTGGGAATTCAAGTCCATTTTCACTTCTTTCAATTAAATGAAATGAGTCCTGTGACCTTCCTGAACCTCTAGTCGGGCTCAGGGGCTGAAGCCAGAGTGGGTCTGACCCAGGACATTAAAGTGGTAGTCCGGGATTAGAATAACGTGGCTTCTTTCTTCTATAGACAGCTCCACACTTGTGCACAGGTTGTGTTTTGGAATTGTATTTCCATGAATTCCATGAAACGCACTTTATGACCCAATTCAGATGTAAAATGTTTGACAACCGTTACAATGTCCTGTTTATTACCGGTTCCCATCCCCTTTTAATGAAATAAACAGATCAATAATATAGCAGATTGTATTGGGAGGAAATGGAGCAGCAGGCCAATTGTCTGCCCTGATAATATTTCTTGGAAACATATAATTGTTCCAGCACCTCCTTAGTACCGTATCCAATTCCTAGATAACATGTCTCCGGGCACAGACTTGGCTGGTGTATTTATAATTGTCACGCAACCTGACAAAAGCTTCAGACCTTTGAAGAGAAGAATGAGATATAAGTGTGGGGTTTACATGTGCAAAGCTGATGGAGACTGAAGAATGTAATAGCTGCCAAATGTGACTGCTACAGACTGACAAGGATGGGAACAGTTCTGCATCCAGTCATCTGCTATGAATCTGGATCCCTTATTAGAGACTTGTTCACACGTTCATACTGTGTCTCCATAGAAAGTGTCCTGTGGTTCCGTGAGAGAAGACGACGTATGGAACTATACAATGTCATTGTGTCATTGCTACATCTGATCCTGGATGAGCAATAAAATGATATGAGAACTGAACTACTAGGGTTCATGCTTTCAGCCTTATGGATGTGACTGCACGGAACCGCTGGACTGCTGTGGGTCCATCCTGTACTTACACCTGCCTTTTGATTCTTTACAGACCCCGTAGTTTCAAAAGAGTGTTAAAGAACTCAAATAACCTTAAAAATGTGTGTCTTATTGCACCACATTGCATGGGCTCCTATGTAGTTAAAGGAAATCTACCCCCAGGATGAAGGATTGTACACCAAGACATATTGGTGTGTGCCCCCTCTGGAAGAATCTGCCCTTTTTGTAGCTTTTTATGCCTTTATTTTTAAGAAAAAAAACTTTTAAAAATAATGCAGATGAGCGTTAGGGGCTCCAGGCTCCATTGACATCTATAGAGTCTGGAGCCCCTGAGACTCATTTGCATAATTTTTTACACTTTTTTTTAATTCTAAAAACAAGTTCCTAAGAAGCTAAAAGAAAAGCAGAACCTGCCAGAAGGGGAACACACCAGTATGTCAGTGTGCTTGGTTTACAATTCTTCATCCAGGTGGATGATTTCCTTTAAAGGAGTCCCTGCACTTCTTGCAGATGTGCCCCAATTAATAATTAAAAAAGACACATCCCCGTCACCTAATAACAGGGAACAGTAATATTTACAGTCATCATCTTAAGCAGCAATGACTGCAAATAAACCCGTCCATTCAGATGAATTGACAAGCAGCCCCTGCATTCAACTAGCAGACGACATGTATGGTATAACATAGAGGATATGGGACCGGTTTCATGGAATGGACCCATTTTTTGGGCAAATACAGTGCCTACCGGTCAGTAGCACAGATGACAGCTATAGGGACCTATTGTTCCATAGGACATCATCCTCTCATATTATTTCCATGTAAACAGAACCCTATAAAGCTGTTCGGTCACTTTGAAGCAGATGAGGGTTTTGTGCCCCATCAATCCATTCAATATTCCACATCCAATGCGATGGAAGGTGATGCTGCTCACATGAATGGAAAAAAAGGTTCTGAAAAAAACACTGAAAAAATTAAGTCTATGGGTCAGCAAAAACAACTGATGACGGGTCCGTTTTTTCACTGATGAGGCTGGGGAACCAGGTTTTGCATTTTAACCAATGTTAAACCTTCAGATTTTTTTTTTTGTGCAGAAGCAAAACACAAAGGGTGATGCCACACGCGGCGTTTTCAGTCCGTTTAAAAAAGCATGTGCAACGTCCCCCATCGGGGCTTAGCCTTTACTTGGGGTCTGGAGGCAGCCGGGGCCCAGAATACCGGAGTGGCTGGTGGTTGCGGCTTAGGGCACGCTGTAGTGCTTGGTATGGGGACCGGAGGGTTGTCCTACAGCTTGGCAGCTCTCCAGCAGGTGGTGTGTGCAAGAAATAAGGAGGGAGAGGCTGATGAACTGGGTTCTCCCTGGGGAAACCCCTGAGTATCTGTAGGATGAGTCCCTGGGTAATAGATGGGGAAGCCCGTGGTGGTAACAGCTGTATCCAGGGATCAGACGGAGGCAACGTTGTGCATATCAATTTACAGTTCTTTATTGAACAACAGGAAGCAGACAACGGGCCTAAACGGTCTCACAGCAGATTCTGGTACTGGAGTGGTCGTGGAGACTGGTCCGCAGGAATAGTGCACCAGCCTGGTAGTAGTTGCTGGGATAATGGACATGGAACTGTGTCCAAACTGTGGAGGATTCAGCTCTGGATTAGAGTCTCCTGACTCAGTTCCTGGGATTGGTTTCTGTGACAGCACTGAAGGTGCACTGTGCACTGACTCTCTGTTCACTCAGGCCATGTGGTCTGGACTGCTGACAGGCAAAAGACCTGTAACTAAGACCATGTGCTCCCCCTGCACAGGGGTTTTATACTCCCCCTGGTCAGGTGGTAGCACCTCTCCAATCACACTCCAGTTTACAATACAGCCATTTAAATGCCGCCATCCCAGGCAGAATCTACCTGGCGAGGGCGCTATCCGCAACTACCAGCCTGCCTATGTATTGGCAGGGGTGTTGCACATGCTCAAACAAAAGTATATGGAGACATAGGAATGGTCTACATGTGTTTATGGAGTTCATATTATAAGACCAGTGTCATATAGATTTATAATATGGCTGTGTGTACTAGACCTGAAGAAGAAGCTGTATTTTCAGGGGACAAGCAACTTTTGGGTGCTGAAGCCAGGAATATATGTAATTAGGGTGGACATGTTCAGTGCATGATGTCAGTGAGTCACTGCTGAATGGCCGAATAATTGGGGCAGATTTATTCATCTGTTTATGACCAAATGTTGTCGCAATTGTGTTATAAACTATTGTACTGCACTTGTGTGGTTCCCATACTCCCTGGTGATTTCTCTATAGGAGGATGGATTAGATTTTCAGATGCAGTCACTGGGGGTCATCTAATTATAGCAGCTCCGCACACACAATGCACTTTTATAACCCACAATGATCTGTTCCCGGTGTCTGGGTCCATAAGTCTGATCATTAATGCTTCTCCCACTTATGAATCAGAGAAGGCAAATTGCATTCCTGCTGTATTTCTCTGCATCGTTTCACCAAACATGGTGATAAAAAGTATTTCATACACAGTATGACAAAATGTTCTCTGCGCTGACACCCAGTAGGGAGAAACATGCAGCCGTCCCGATAATAAGAGGGGGAAATAACTATTCAGGTAAATTATAGAGCAGTATGATGTAGATATAGTCATAGGAAAACATGTCGGGAGTATACAGTATATAAAAGAGATCTATGCCGGTATCAGAGGGTAAACTGTGCAAAACAATCATATAGGGCAGTGATGGCGAACCTTTTAGTGGCCGAGTGCCCAAAACAAACCAAAACCCCCCTTATTTATCGCGAGGTGCCAACCAACAATTAAAGCAGTAACTTATAGCTCCCTGTTCTTCAACAACTTTGAATCATATCGGCCTCCTGAGGACAGCAACACAGTAGAAAGATGTAAAATTTGCATCATTGTAGCTCCTTTCCTGTTTCCCTCTGTACACAGAGAATCGTGGGGCAGCAGAAGGTCCTCCAAAGGTAATTTGTCCCTGTCTACTCATTCTCCCTCTTCCTACAGTCCCTAGAAACTAAAGTATCAAAATGTCACTGATAGCAGCATCTTTTAAGTTGCTTGCAACTGCGGGAAGATTCATTGAGTCCTGTCTGATGTGCTGGGACAATGGTCCGGGTGCCCACAGAAAGGGCTCTGAGTGCTGCCTCTGGCACCCGTGCCATAGGTTCGCCACCACTGATATAGGGATTAGCCCCTACTTCTCAGGCTCAGCCACCATATATTGTTATACGACCTCCTGACTTTCCTCACTGACGATCATTAGGGTGAAGCCACACGTGGACAAAAACGGTCAAAAACGGGCACGTGCAATAATAATAGCAGGGACTGGTGCAATACATCTAT
This sequence comes from Engystomops pustulosus, assembly GCA_019512145.1. Taxonomy (NCBI): domain Eukaryota; kingdom Metazoa; phylum Chordata; class Amphibia; order Anura; family Leptodactylidae; genus Engystomops; species Engystomops pustulosus. The sequence goes on along the minus strand of WNYA01000495.1, from coordinate 33,247 downwards.
TATAGCAAATTCATAAAGATACGATTTCGCTACTTATCCAAAAGAGAAAAAAAACTGAAAAACTATAAGCGCTATTTATATACCCAGGATATCCACAGATCCTTTTTCTTTTTATTTTGTGACCCCTCCTCCTTCTTACCATATTAAATTTACGATTTCTTGCAAGCATTCCATAAAAAAAGGTCTATGTGTTTTATTGTTATAAAACTTTATTGAATAAATTTTGGTCTAAAACTCAATAACCATTTTGTGGTCCATTTTTTTAGTATATGTGTTTTGTTTTTTTTTGAGTGACAGATTAAAATATGAAAAAGATATTTTGGATGAAAGGAACCCGAAGGCCGTTTTTAAGCAGTCCGTTAAAAAACACATGTGTTTTTTTTTTTAAAAAACGCATCCATTTATGACCGGTTTTACCAATTATCTTAATTAAAATGCTTCAAAAACGGATGCATTTTTAAAAAAAAACACATGCAGTTTTTTAGCGGACTGCTTAAAAACGGCCCAAAATGGGCTCATAACGCCTCGTGTGCTGCCGGCCTTATACGTTCTCACCCATTATCATCCACACCTGCTGTTGGCTTCAAAATCCACATCTGAAAAACTGAACACATGCAGTTTTTTAGCGGACTGCTTAAAAACGGCCCAAAATGGGCTCATAACGCCTCGTGTGCTGCCGGCCTTATACGTTCTCACCCATTATCATCCACACCTGCTGTTGGCTTCAAAATCCACATCTGAAAAACTGAACGTGTGACATCACCCTAAGACCTATTGCCCATAAAAGAGTCTGATGCGACTAACTAGCGTCAAACTTGTGTGCTGGTCAGAAAGTCCGAATTCTCAAAGACGAGAACTGAACTGACATGCTGAGTATTGCGACAAGCACATGATGCGAGTTTAATGGTAGGCCTCATGCTCAACATTTTCATTTACAAAACGCAGTGTAAACAAGATGTTAACGCGAGCGCTAACAATGCGTCTACATTGCGTTTTGTAAACACAAATGTTAACAGTAATGTAATTAGGAAAATCACCTCTCCTCAGCTGATGCAATGCGCTTTAAAATGAAACCAAAACGCATCCAAAGCGCACCGTGTGACTGCGTCCTGAGAGATCAATAAGAAGATACTGAACCCAAGTGCAAGTGGGAAAGACGCGTAGAGTTTCTATTAATCACGTCTGTAAGTCACATGGAAAATGCCGGTTACAGAAACCTGTTCTGCCCTATAAATGTTCTTGACAGCGCAGTGAGATTTTGGCTGCGGATCACACAGGTCTGGTTCTGCCTGTCTGGGTGCAGGGCAGGTCTGTTATGATAATTCACCCGGATAATAACCTGTTGTGTTTATAGATTTATTGTTGGCTTCTTAAAAGTGAAAGTTATGCTGTGAGTTGTCCAAATATGCGACAATTTTTGGTCCTCCTATTGGTTACTCAGATCACCGATAACCCGCAGCAATCGGCTCCTGTGGCATCTGGCAACAAAAAATATATCAAATCTGGTGGCCCATCCATATGTTTTCCATGCCTGGTCTGCACTGTGGGTCTAGTTCTTGTGTTTTTAGAACTGAATTTGAATCCCAATCGACCTTGACCCTGACCCTGACCTTGCCTTGTGCCTTGCTTATGGTTCCGGCTTCCCCATTGATATTTTTTGCCTGGTGCGTGTTGTACATCTCGTGCACCGACCAATAGCTCAGTTTCTAACTACATTCTAGTCTTTTCCTCTGCCCTCCATCAAACAGTCCCTTCAGGGGCAGCAGCCATAGCAGCCTCTATGGGGCCCACAGTGTCAGGGGGCCCCGTCATCCAACCATATACATGTGTATATAAAAATATATGTTGTGCATCGTCATCCAACCATATACATGTGTATATAAAAATATATGTTGTGCATCGTCTTGCGACACAATTTGGAAGTTAAATCCTGCGCTCAGTCCGAATCAGTCGGATCGGCTGCCCGACGATTGCTGAAACCAGCGCAGATGCGCCAGAATCCGGTCGCGAATACGCTTCTAAAAATCCCTGTCCCAGCGGCGAAATCACGAAAATTTCTAAAAGCGAAGCAAATTGCGATCCTTGGGACCCCTAGTAAATACGCCCCATTGGGTTAACACAGCATTTGGTAAACATTAATGTTAACAGCAATGTCATTCGGCAAATCTCCTCTCCTCGGCTTTTGTATTGCGTTTCAAAACGCAAACGCTGAAAGTGGCGATGGGAATGCACCTTTCTGCACACATCACAGTAAAAAAAATGGTAAAGGGACGAGAAAAAAAAGTACTACTTGAAGAATTAGGAAATTCAGAGCTTCTTACATTGTGCGCCAGTATTGACATTTTATCTCAGGAAAGTCTCCATGTAACTAGTTATTGTTAGTTTTTATTACTTAGTTGCTGCTACTGTTGGGAGTAATGGCACCGATCTCTGCGGTGGGGGATCTTGTGCAGTACAGAGGTTATTGCACCCATTGATCGGAGCGGCAGAAGACAGAACTACTGGTCCTGAGCACTTTATTTATAGCATCAAAGAATTTCTACTTCAATAGGATTGTGCTCACTGAAGTCTAATCTGCGCTATTAATGTCAATCTGCTCCAATAAAAAGCTTCTTCCTCTGATCTGTAGCTCCTCTCCGGGACGCCGCCTGGTGCTGATGAAGTGGCTTCCCTTAGTTATTCAGCCGTCCCAGAGGTTTGAGATAATGGGGCTTATTTACTAAGGGGCCCGCGGCCGCATTTCCGACGGGTTTTCCGGATTTTCGGGGATTGCGCCGTCGTAACAGGCATTTAGAAGGGGATTGTGTCGCAGTTGATCGGATTTTGGTGCATCGACGACCGGCTTTCATGTAACAGAAATCGGGGGGTGGGCCGTTGGACGATCCGACGGATTTGGACTGAGCGCGGGATTTAACATTTAAATTGTGTCTCAAGACAATGCACTTACATGCACCTGGAAGAAGAAGGTGAACTCCAGGGACCTGAGCGGGGAAGTGACACATGCAGGATATCGGGCGCAGGATCTTAGTGACTCCCCTCACATGACCAGGGATATAACGAGACGTGCACCTGTGTGACATCACAAGGCCTGGGATATAACGAGCCGTTCACCTGTGTGACATCACATGACCAGGGATATTACGAGCCGTGCACCTGTTTGACATCACATGACCAGGGATATTACGAGCCGTGCACTTGTGTGACCTCACACGACCAGGGATATAACGAGTCGTGCACCTGTGTGACATCACATGAACAGGGATATAATGAGCTGTGCACCTGTGTGACATCACATGACCAGGGATATAATGAGCCGTGCACCTGTGTGACATCACATGACCAAGGATATAATGAGCTGTGCACCTGTGTGACATCACATGACCAGGGATATATATCATGTCATGCACCTGTGTGACATCACATGACCAGGAGGTAAACAATGAAGCTTCCAAGCAGAGATCTAGAAAACTCTGAGGAATTGATACAGAAATTATATTGGAAAAGTGCAGAACTTTACATGACACAAACCATATCAATTATTTGCTGCAAATGGACAACCCCTTTAAGTAAATACATCTAGGAATTTCTGTACTTTGTACGCAGTCGTGATGCCCCATAAATTGTTAGAATTCACATGAGAAATAAATCTAATGGTCTGATGTGTGGAGCTCACCGTGTGACACTCGAAGTCATCCAGAGCAGCTCCACGAGCGATTGCGCCCAAACTAGACAGGAAACCAATTGTTTGACTCATTAAAATAAACGCCATTAACCTTTTCACGACCAGCCAGAGTGAAAATAACGTTGAATGGACGTGAAGGGGTGTATGGAGAGGGCTCACACACCAATTACAGGATAGACTGTCCAAAAAACTCGCAGGAATAGGATCTGCTCAGAGTTTCGCGTCTTGGACCGGCGACTTTCACACTGAGCCACGGAGACCACAGGTAGCACACGGACAAAAACCTTGAGGGCGTGTTCACACGATGCGTTGTTTGATGCGTTTTTGATCACATGCTGAGGTTACATTGCGTTTTAGCAAATGCTGTGGAAACGCAATGTAACGTTAGCATGTGATTAAGGCTGAAGCGTCAAAAACGCATCAAAAAACGCGACGCAACGTGCGAACGCGGCCTGAGGGCTTAATCAGCACGGCCGAGGTAGGCAGGATGTAGTCATTGCCCCACAAAATGGGAGGCAAAATGGAGGTGTTTTAGGATCAGATATTGGGTGAGCATTATACCAAGGGGGGCAAAATTAGATCAGTATTTAGATATTCTGGGGGTTCATTCAGAAATGTGAGGTGAAGTAACATTTTCTTGAAGTAATTAACGAAAATTATTTAATATATGCTAAAACTTCAGCCTTTTAGCTTTGGTTTTGTGGAAATGTGTTTTGATAAAACGTGGATTTACAGCGCCGTCTGAATAAGGACTTTATTGGCCACGTCCGTGACGTCGTGTACATGGCTCCGTTCACACGTGATAGTTACATCGGGTTTTGATACCAAAACGCATGAATCTTTACCCAATGCATCAAAAAAGCCACATGGCGTGTACTGTACATTAAAACGCCACGTAAACGCCACGTGTGACCGCACCCTGAGGCCGCGTTTCAGTCGTGTTTTAAATGCATTGAGGAAAAATTAATGCCTTTTGGTGAAAATACTGATGATTTTAAAGGATGCGTTTTTCCTTGATTTGATAGTCTAGGCGTGCAAGGTGAAAGTAATGAGACATTCTATTGACACGTATTTTTATTATGTGCTATGGTATTGTGCTGTGCATCTCCTAAAAGCTGATAGTTTTAGAGTTTTCTGTGTTAATTTACCTCAGAAAATAGCACCATCTCATCCCTCCCCTGTTCTCCGACCTTTTTCTTCCATCCCTGTCTCACCTCATCGCCCCGCCCCCGATAACCCCGCCCCTGCCTCAGGTGGGGCGGAGACGCGGTAGGCGTGCTCTAGCAGGAGGCTCCTTCTGACGTCACAATCCTTCCCAGCATTCCCGAGCATTCACTGCCTTAGCAACCGCGGAGTGAGACCGAGGCGCGGTGGACGGGCCGGGTGAAGAGGTCAGCCCGGAACGAGAAAAGAGCACGGGCCAGGCAGCGGGCGGCGGCTCGGAGTCACCGGGAGGAGCGGAGGTGAGGAGCGCATGGACAGGAGGAGTTGTCAGAGGGATCCTGGGATGTGTCACGGAGGGTGCGGGTGTCACTCTGGGGCTCCTGGGCAGGTCGCTGTCACTGGCTCCCTCGTCCGCGATAGATCTGTCACTAATCGTGCCGTCACTTGGATCTGGAGATCATGAGGGGTCACATTGATCACCGTTAGTGTCCGAGGAGATAGGCCATCCTAAAACCTCCCGGAGATTCACGAGGGGTCACAGATCAACGTAGTGTCAGGAGATCCCTCCTAAACCTCCGGAATCACTGAGGGGGTCCCAGACACTTGTAGCTGTCAGGAGATCCCCCTAAAACTCTCGGAGATCACTGAGGGGTCACGATCAACTGTAGGTCAGGAGATCCCTCCTAAACCTCCCGGAGTGACTGAGGGGTCACAGATTCACCTGTGAGATGTCAGAAGATTCTCCCTAAACCTTTTTCCTTCGGAGATCAATGAGGGGGTAACAGATACCTGTAGTGTCAGGAGAATCCTCCTAAACCTCCTGGAGATCACTGAGGGGGGTTCACAGATCACCTGTAGTGTCAGGAGATCACGCCTAAACCTCCTGGAGATCACTGAGGGTCACAATTACCTGTAGTGTCAGGAGGATCCCTCCTAAAACCCGTGGGAGATCACTGAGGGGTACAGATTACCTGTAGTGTGAAGGGGAGATCCCTCCTAAACATACGGAGATCACCTGAGGGGTCACAGAGCACCTGTAGTGTCAGGAGATCCTCCAAACCTCCTGGAGATCCTGAGGGTGTCACAGATTAACCTGTCAGTGTCAGGAGATCCTTCCTCAAAACCTCCTGGAGATCACTGAGGGTCACAGATACCTGTAGTGTAAGGCGATCCCTCCACATTGAACCTTCTTACTAATAACCTCCCGGAGATCACTGAGGGGGTCACAGATCACCTGTAGGTCAGGAGATCCCGCACATTGACCTTCGTTACTCATATAAAACCTCCCGGGAGATCACTGAGGGTCTACAGATACCTGTAGTTGTCAGGGAGATCCCTCACATTGACCTTCTTCTCATGTAAACCTCTGGAGAGATCACTTGCTCATAGGTTTAATAAACTACAGAGACCCCAGCTCTTGTTACCTAGATAGATCACCATGAACCCGATGATCTCCTTGTATGTAGGTTGGGGACACAAACTGCAGATCCCCTGTATGTATCTGTAGGCGCCAGTGGATCGGATAGATTCTTCCAACCCATGGATTCTTAAACACTCCGTAAAACGTAGACCTCCACCCTATGTGGATCTGTCAAGATGAGATTCCATGTGCCAGGTCCGTCTGTAGATCCCATGGAAACTTCTGATTAAAGCGAACATCTTTCCCATAAATATGGTTGATATTTTATGGTTGGCATTTTTATCCCATAAACCTCAGATCCCTTTTGTGTCAAGTCATCGACTTCTTTCTTACATACACCTCCCCTTTGTACATCCCTCTCGATGAATCCACCGTCAACATATAATTACCTTTTGGGGAGAGTGTCAGGAATCCATAGACATCTGGTGGAGCCAGAACAATGCAGATCCCCTGGGTGACTGTAGCGACCAGTGGGCATCGTAGATCCTTTTTCCTTCTGGTCTCGCGTAGGATTCTATAAATCCTTCGTCAACTTGGAAACTTTAGTCCCAATCCTGTCAAAAAGTGTGAAATTCCCTTGTGTGTCTGTAAGTGGATCCAAGGTAGTGTAGAATTCGTCCTAGCAACTGGATCTCTCACGGATCCCCTAAAACTGTTGACCCATGGTGTGTTAGGTCCTTAGAGCTTTTATGATCTATAGATCGCCGCCCCATGACTGTCCCAGGGTAATGAACAACATGTTTGGTTGTTCGTGAATTCCCCTCTTATCACTTTGAATCCACATCCCTCTCTGGTCATGTGGCTTGTCGCACTGACCTACCTCCTACTTTCCAGTGATCGTGATCCTTCTGACTGTGGAGATCTGGATGGCTCACTGATACCTTTATACGTATCCATAGATCTTCGTAATCATTTCTGACCGTGACAGCCTGTTGCCATAGTGTATTGTAACAAATTTGGGCAATTTGGTGGTGCAGTTATGGTTGCGAGTTTAGCAAACTAATAGGTATTTACTGCAACGAACGATGGTCTTTTATTCTCATCTGTGTGTGATTTGGACATGGGCGTGGTATCTGTCCCTCGCTCTTGTGTTTGCAGGGGTTTTATGTGGAAGCTACAGTGATGATATTGTTACTTTTTGTTACTTATTCACTTTGTAGCGTTCATTGTTCACCGTTGGTACCAGCATGAGTGATGTCTCCTACTTCAAATGTTAATAAGTGTATAGGGAGAATCATATTCAGTTATGATATCTTCCAACTTGGAAAATATTCTTGGCCCTGGTGGAGTCACTGCACATGTACTATGTGGGTACTGGAACCTTGTAAATGTTAGGGTTCTCGGTGGTGGGTGGATCACATAACAGCAGATACTCTTGTAAGTTCTCATTGGATCCTATAAACCTCATCTCCCTTTAAGAGTCGGTGGTTTATAACAACAGGTAGCGACATCAATTCCACAGCGTGCAACAGATACACGGGGCAACGAACATGGGAAATATGGGGCCCTATCACAAGATCGTATAGGTCTTTCTCCTGTGTCCCTGTTATCGCCATTTCTGGTCTGGGGAGAAGAGTAAGGCCGGTCGCCCCACAAGACATTCGTCCAGAGAAAAAACACTGGCCTGGCCGGATTTCCCGGACTAAATCTTGTATACGACTGCAACTCAGCATGTTACCATTCAGTCACAACAGTACATGGAGCGTTGTTATACGGAACCGGACTGTTTTGTGTTTGTGAGCAACAGGGCTTTGAGTTTATCTTCTAGACAGGACTGAAGGTGTGATCCCATGTCTTCTATAGATATAAACCTTGATGTAAGTTTCTATGCACGAAAATGTTATTAGATGCGTTCCCACCTGGTCACCGCAACACAATAAATAGCCTCCCTGTCCAGGACCCCCAGAACAATCCCAGCCGTCTGTGCATCCACTACGGCTTGCTGCTGTGCGTTAGATGTACTGTCCCTTTAAATTGGGCCCCACCATGATGTTCACAATAACGTGGGACACACTTAACAGTGGATGTGTCTCTCCAGAACTCGTTATAAGAGCGTCCTATTGATAGGCAGGGATTTATGAATCTTCTCTCATGTTCCCCCGCTGTCAGCGCAGTTCCTGCCAAGTCCTATTGGAAAAGGCTGTGGGCACAGTGCTGCCGTGTGTGCGTAATTATCCTCGGTTCCTTCACCCCTGGCTTGAGTGAGTTGCTGCCTCCTTGGCCAGGTCCCAACCTTGAATGTTGTTATAGCAGACGTGCGTATTCACTCTGACGTCTTGTGAAACAAAGTGCGAGGTTTTGCATCAGGTGACCGTAAGACTGTGGCCGCCAAACGTGGGAGCGACGGACTCCGGCCTCGTATTGTAGGACTGGATGTGGACATGAACTTGTTCGTATCCCCTAAAACCCCTTCCAATCTGTACGCATAGAGGTCACTAAAGATAGCAAGGCGCACGGCGAGATTAATTAAATCTGTCCTCCGATCCTATCCCCCCTTCTAATTAATCCAGTTTTTCGACTCATTCCTGTAATTCTGCAGGATTGAGCGGCATTAGTGCGCGGTTAAGTGATTCTGAAATCCACGTCGCACATCTGTTGTTAACCAATTATCACGATCGCGTAATCAACAGCTGTCAAAACGGATTTACAGACCATCGAAGGGAGCGCTCAAGGTCTTGGTTGTAGACACAAAATCCTGGAGAAAAATGGGGATAGAACCTATTCCACAAACAAAATTAGCGCAAAGGAGGATCATAAGAGAAAGCCCAAGGGGTTAATCTATTTGTTATATTGACGGCGTATACTTTAAAACCATTAACCCTTGTTCATCGCATGATGCACGTGGTTTGGTCCGGATCTTGACATGATAAGGAGTTCTGGGCTTTAAATAAAGCGGACCTAATTCCGATCGAACAATTTAGGCTTTTTCCTGAAATTTTAGGGTGCGTTTTTAAGACGCATTACAAAATGAATGCGTTTATTGTATGTTGCCGTGGCGTTGGGATGGATTAAATCCGTTTTTCTTCATCTCTGGAAGTTTAGGATAATTCACATTAACGTATGGGGGACGTAGATCACGGCCAGATCGATATACGCCCCCCATACACTTCTAGGAGGCGCACGGAACCTACTGGGTGAGCCATGGTACGCGTGCAGACACGGCAAGGCACGCGTACGTTCAGTCACTACGGGGAAAAAGATAGGACCTTGTCTTCGTTACCGGTAATCCGGCGCCGTGCGCAATAGGTGCATGAGAGAGGGGCTGTGGCGGGTGAGATGCGCTCCACCTCTCCTCCTCTCCCGTACACCGGCCGTTGCCAGCTACAGTATGTTTAGGCTGTGAAGCAGACCAGTGTGAATATAGCCTAGGCTGATGGGATTAACGTGTTCGAAAAGCTGCTCACTTCCAGAAATGAAGGAATAAACGGGGGGGGGACTAAACCAGGCCAAATATACTGCTAAACATAAAAATAAAGTGTTTGCAATGTGTGTGTAGTGAAAAATATAACAAAAACGCACGTGTGACGCGTCCAACGTTATGTAGTGTCAGGAGATCCCTCCTAAACCTCCCGGAGATCACTGAGGGGTCACAGATCACCTGTAGTGTCAGGAGATCCCTCCTAAACCTCCCGGAGATCACTGAGGGGTCACAGATCACCTGTAGTGTCAGGAGATCCCTCCTAAACCTCCCGGAGATCACTGAGGGGGTCACAGATCACCTGTAGTGTCAGGAAATCCTCCCTAAACCTCCCGGAGATCACCGAGGGGTCACAGGTCACCTGTAGTGTCAGTAGATCCCTCCTAAACCACCCGGAGATCACTGAGGGGGTCACAGATCACCTGTAGTGTCAGGAGATCCTCCCTAAACCTCCCGGAGATCACTGAGGGGTCACAGATCACCTGTAGTGTCAGGAGATCCCTCCTAAACCTCCCGGAGATCACTGAGGGGTCACAGATCACCTGTAGTGTCAGGAGATCCCTCACATTGACCTTCTTACTCATAAACCTCCTGGAGATCACTTGCTCAATAGGTTTAATAAAACTATAGCCCCATCTCCTTGTTCCTGTAGATCACATGAACCCATGGATCTCCTTGTATGTCAAGGTGGGGACACAAACTGCAGATCCCCTCATATATCTGTAGGTGCCAGTGGATCGGTAGATTCTTCCTGTATACTTCTCCATGGATTCTTGTAGTGTCAGGAGATCCCTCCTAAACCTCCCGGAGATCACTGAGGGCTCACAGATCACCTGTAGTGTCAGGAGATCCTCCCGGAGATCACTGAGGGGTCACAGGTCATCTGTAGTGTCAGTAGATCCCTCCTAAACCACCCGGAGATCACTGAGGGGTCACAGATCACCTGTAGTGTCAGGAGATCCCTCCTAAACCACCCGGAGATCACTGAGGGGTCACAGATCACCTGTAGTGTCAGGAGATCCCTCCTAAACCTCCCGGAGATCACTGAGGGGGTCACAGATCACCTGTAGTGTCAGGAAATCCTCCCTAAACCTCCCGGAGATCACTGAGGGGTCACAGATAACCTGTAGTGTCAGGAGATCCCTCCTAAACCTCCCGGAGATCAGAGGGGTCACAGATTACCTGTAGTGTCAGGAGATCCCTCCTAAACCTCCCGGAGATCACTGAGGGGTCACAGATCACCTGTAGTGTCAGGAGATCCCTCACATTGACCTTCTTACTCATAAACCTCCTGGAGATCACTTGCTCAATAGGTTTAATAAAACTATAGCCCCATCTCCTTGTTCCTGTAGATCACATGAACCCATGGATCTCCTTGTATGTCAAGGTGGGGACACAAACTGCAGATCCCCTCATATATCTGTAGGTGCCAGTGGATCGGTAGATTCTTCCTGTATACTTCTCCATGGATTCTTTAAATCCACTCGTAAACTTTAGACCTCCGCCCCTTATTGGATCTTGTCAAGATGCAGATTCCCTTGCATGTCCGTCTGTAGATCCCATGGAACCTCTGATTACCTTGAACATCTTTCCCATAAATCTGTTGATATTTTATGTTTGTCATTTTGATCCCATAAACCTCAGATCCCTTTGTGTCAAGTCATCGACTTCTTTCTACATAAACCTTCACTTTAGATCCCCCCTCCCCTGTACATCCCAAATGAACATTTACAGCTTTTTTTTTTTTTTCCCCTCTCGATTACTTTCACTTTTTAGAACATTTTGATTCTATTGTTAATAAACCCTTAAAGGGAACCTGCCAGGTGTAAGCGGCGCCGTCCCTGAAAGTATAACATAATCCGGTGCTGCTCCTTGATTAGTCTTTCATATTGTCATGTGACATGTAAATAACAATTGTCACCCATTGCTTTAGATTTGACACAAAATAGGTTATTGCTGGGCAATGTTTTCCGATGTTATAGCAGCGGGTAGAAATAAAACATCCTTTAAGATCTAATACATATGGCATAGGATGAGACCCTATACAGACCATATGTACACAGGACTCTGTTTCTATACTACCAAACTGTAAGACTGTCGTGCGTCATACCAAATCATCAGTGTATTGTGCACATTTTGTATGTGTCTCCAGCCTAAAATGGGAACTTTAAGCAGTTTTGACAATGGAAAGAATAGTGAGTGCAGCTCTGGGGTATAATACAGGATGTAACTCAGGATCAGTGCAGGATAAGTAATGTCATGTATGTACAGTGACTGCACCAGCAGCAGAATAGTGAGTGCAGCTCTGGGGTATAATACAGGATGTAACTCAGGATCAGTACAGGAGAAGTAATGTCATGTATGTACACAGTGACTGCACCAGCAGCAGAATAGTGAGTGCAGCTCTGGGGTATAATACAGGATGTAACTCAGGATCAGTACAGGATAAGTAATGTCATGTATGTGCACAGTGACTGCACCAGCAGCAGAATAGTGAGTGCAGCTCTGGAGTATAATACAGAGGTGAATGTGTGGGTTTGTATATACAGTATATTGCAGGATGTGCTTGGTGTCTGGCTGGTTTCTTGTTCTCCCTTGTAGTCTGACAGATTTATATGTTGCCCTTCAGGTTGTCATGTAGTGTCTGCTCATCCAGGTATTATCGGATTACTTGCAGGAATCATTATCCCCTTTCAGAACTGAGCGGCACAGTTCTCTTCTCTCCCAAGGTCCCTGACACATTGTGCCGCACATCCTGCTGTTTATATACGAGTGCACAACACAATGCGAGCCTGAAAGAAGACACTCAGGGGGTGGGGGGCATCAAAGCGGGTAATGGTGGGATGTTATAGTGATGTGTACACAAACTGCCTCTGGGGCTGTGGATTGGGGGATCCTTCTATCTGGATACTTAGTAGTTAGATTGTGCGAAGGCTCCGATATTCCTTACATCAGATGAGGGAACAGGTCAATGTCCCCTTAGGAGAGCCTTTCAGTACTGTGAGTCTGAATCGTGTTCCCATGCTGTGGGTAGGGAGTCCTTGTGCTCGGGCCATGGTAATCGTAACATGAGATGGAAATGCCCCTTTAAGAATCCGTCTTGGTAGTGGTGAGTCGCAGCCTGGCGAGCGCAGCACGGACCTGCTAAAACACGAAGCTGACATGGCGGAAGCAATGATATAAATAAGAACAATGTCTGGGCGCAGCGAGGAGGGGGCAGGAAGTCGCCTCGCGCTCTCCCCGGCTCGCTGTGAAGTTCTTGTATATGGAGGTCCTCGGCTCCTGCTGTCACAAAGGAAACCGGGGTGTAAAGGTCACTTTATTGGGGAAAATAAAGCCCCATTAGCGGGGGGGGGGGGGGGGAGTCGCTGTGAGATTATATGTGAGATGTCATCTAATGCTCCTTATAGGGGGCTCCTTGCATCGCGTGGCTATGCTGTCACAAAGGAAAACGGGGCGTAAAGGTCACTTTATTGGGGGAAATAAAGCCCCATTAACCTGCGGGGGGGGGGGGGGGGGCTGGGGGGGGACTTTTTTGTTGAATGATGTCATCCAATGCTCATTATAGGGGGCTCCTTGCATCGCGTGGCTATGCTGTCACATGAGTCTTCCATTTTTTTAGGTTTTTCAACTTTTTGTCCAGGTTTTCGTCACTTGTGTCACTACTGAAACATGGCCCGGGGTGTGCTGAAGGGTGGGGCAGATTTCTTGCCCTTGTTTCAGTCCTTGCAGCTTTAGTGGCTCAGATATATTCCGCGCCTTTGGTATTTCAGCACAGCTAATCCTTGGAAGGTAGAAGTCGTGTTAGTAACAGCAGGACTGTGAAAAATGGAGTAGCTGCAGTCTGGATGCTGTGTCCTCACACTGCTGTGTTCTTGGCTCTCTGCATTCCACATGCTGGAGCAGGCTGCTGGTTGAATCCGTATATTCGGAGCAGAGGGGGAGGTGTTGTGGTTGCACAGCAGTGTGAGGACATGGCTGCATTGAAATAACATGGCCCCGGTTTATCCCCTATACTTCGAGTTACTTTGGATTTCTGATCCTTTTACTTCTGATAATGTAGACGAGTGAAGGACCTTCTGGGGTGTCGTATCCTGGGTGGCCCGAGCCTTTGGTCTTGTACTTTGCTTCTTGCGTCCCGCGCCAGCTCCATCCATTTATATTCCTCTGTAAACAGGTGGGAACCTTCTGCTAGGATAGAACTGTGTATACAGCGCCGGCCTGGATCCAGATCCTGTGTATAAACAGAGGACCAGGTCCAGCAGTTTCCTGGCTTCTGGTGTCGCTGGAGAATAACACGTCTAAGCCGTGTGCACACTAGTAACCCGACTGCTGAAATGGATAACCTCTAAGAACACGCAACAAAATGTGACAACAAAAACTGATATTAAATTTGCTTTCGCATTGTGCCGTGTTTTTTGGATTTGCGCACTGGGACCATCCCCCACCAGGGTCCCCACAAATGAATGGGGCGACGTGTCCAGCTTCTTCCTGCATCTGTGCTCTTCATGGCACTGCTGGAGATGGCCAGGGGCTATACTATAGGCTCCTGTTTCCCGCAAGGTTCAGTACTTAAAGCAAACATACCCTGAGACTGCTGCAGCTACACTGATGCAGACACATATCTTGGTTAATCCCTGAGCTGAGTGTTTTTGCTGATAAAACAGATATAACATTATGATAATGCAGCTCTGCCCCTTCTATGGCTGCTCCAGCGCTTCTCCTAGCACGTGAGTTTTTCACTGCAGGAGAGGATGATGTAATCCCTGGGATGTGCCTGAAGGCAGAATAATCAATTGCTGCACCATCCCCCAGCTGCTGTGTATGAGTGATCCAGCTCAGGTTGATTAATCATGTCTTGACTAACCTCCATTTGTAATTACAAGCTCCATGTCTAATGTGTTGATCTAGCCAGCCAGCCTGACCCAGCTTTCCCAAGGTCCTTGGGAAAGGACCTTGTTTATTCAGCAAAACTACTCAGCTCGGGGATTAACCAAGATATGTTTCTGCATCAGTGTAGCTGCAGCATTCTCAAGGTAGGTTTGCTTCATAATGCATCACACCACATGGTAGGTTTCCTTTTAATGTTTTGGTTCCGGAGGGTCACAGGACCTGCTTCATCCATTGAGTGGCCGCATTGGATCAGGGGACAGCACAGGGTGTGAGGTCCCCTGGTATACGGAAGTGACGTCCTTAGGTCCAAGGAGACCCCTGGCAGAAGTCAAGTCACCCTTATGCTGCCTGGACTTTCGGGGTCCTCGGGGGCACAAGGACCTGTCTACGCTGCAGTTGTAGTGGGGACTGAAGAGCATTAGGAATAAAACCGCAGACCATCCGTGAGCGGGTGTAATAGACTACCCCTTTAAGTAGCCCATGGAAGGTGTATTAGACCTTTAACCCCGTCTAATCCCTGGCTTGTATGAGGACCAGATGACTGGGCGCCAAATATCCAGTAATCATCACATGTTATCAATACGAGACCTTCCCCGGATCCTCGCGGGTCTCATGTGCTGCGTCTGATCATCTGCTCCTGTTTAGATTTTTTCCTGAAAATATTTGATCCGGAGCTGGGAGCAGACGTCCGTCTGGATAGTAGAGAAGTGAACATGTTGGATCTCCGATATTCCGGCTTTGTTAGGCTGGGAATGTGATCCCAGAGCCGGGACTCTTGATGCAGTTGCGTCTCCGTCCTCCTCCTCCTCCTCCTCGCTCAGTAATGAGTCACCGGAATAACCAGTTACTTTCCCCGCACCTTCCTCCATCGCTCTTTGCAGCTTTTCGGCTTTTGTTCTTTGCTTCGGTGTTTATCTTGGCGAGTGAGCGCCATTGGCAGGAAACGCACTCACAAGTTTCCGCAGAGCATCGCAGGATTTCTTCCAGGTGATGGGAGCTGCCGCACGATCTCCCATATCTGAGGGCGCGTTCACACGAGGCAGTAACGTAACAAAACGTATGCGCGCGAACGCAGCCTATAGAGACCGATCCGTATAAATTTTTTTTTTTTTTTTTTTTTTTTTTTTTTTTTTAGACCTGCTGCAGAAATCTGCTGCTGGGTTTTATATTTTCTGCTTTTATTGGTTGTTTCTAAAGTGTTAAAAAAAAAAAACCTGGATCACAATATCTGGGGTCTCCCCTGGACCTGTCCTTCACCTGATGATGGTTCACCTTATTCTTGCATGTAAAACCTATGTTAGTAGCATCAGGACTGTGAATAAGTGATGGATATTCCAGAATTGTGGCTTCTCCAAGGGCGTCCGTTTCGTGGCCATTCAACAATTTTTAGCATTCAGCCAAGAACTTGCCCCAAATTCCCTTGGGGGTGTATCCTGACACTGCTGCGCTCTGTACAATATTGTCCCTGGAGAGTTGTGTAAGGGACCGTCACTTCTGCTGTAAGTTACTGGCGTAGCAGCAGGCTTCTGTTTGAATATTACAGCAGTTGCTTGCATACCGGCAAACTTGGAGCAGCTGCAATCCTGGAATGTAAGTCCTGCTGCTATTAAGAACAACTCAAAGCGTATTATTACACATCTCTACAAGGGGTAATACCCAACACTGGCTGCACAGAGCACAGCAGGGTTAGGACACACCCCAGTACACTTGGAGAAGCTTCAAATCATATACCACAGTCCTGCTGCTACTAACAACATACACAAAGTTCGTGTATCGTCCCTGGAGAGGGGTGAAATCAAACGCTGTCTGAATGGCCACACCTGCTGACAGGTTCCCTTATAGTGAATGATCTGTGTATATAATATATATAGTTTGGTAGATGTGACTGGGACCATTATTCCTGGTTTTGTGGGTACATCTGCCACCCCCACTACTAACCTCAATGGAGCTGTCACTCAATAATGAACTTCTATCTAAGTGGCCAGCGTCTACTCACTATTCTGCTGGATTATACAGTGTAATTTCCTGGGATACGGCTCCGGGGCGGGGGCTCTGCTCCGTCTATCAGTCGGGTCTTGGAAATATCAACATGAGGCGGGATGTTTGTGCCTCACCTGACGGCAGGTGCGTCCCTCCGACAGCTGCTGCGCTCTCACCTGTCCTGTATACAGCCCGGCCCGGGTCCCTGCCAGCACCAGGCGTCTCTGACATGTCACCACACCTGCTACATCCTAGTGCTCATGGTCTTCATTTGATGGGGATTTTGACCCTCCTGCCCTAATTTTTAGTAAAAATATTGGACTTGTCACATCACATCATCACCTTTTTGAACGTTGTGAATTGCAACAGGACTGTGATGTATGGATTTAGATTCCGGGATTGTAGCTTCTCCAACTGCACTTAAGGTGTCTCCTCACACTGCTGTGCTCTGTTCTCTGTGCAGCCAGTCTTCGGTATTGTCCCTGGAGAGATGTGTAAAAAGACCTTTTGTATATTGTATGTTGTTAGTAGCAGCAGGGCTGTGATATGATTTGTAGTGTCTCCATGTGCACTTGGGCAGTGTCCTGACACTGCTGTGCTCTGTGCTTTCTGCAGCCAGTCTAATGTATTGCATTGTCCCTGGAGAGCTGTGTAATCAGACCTTTTGTGCATGTTATTAGCAGCAGCACTGCCATATATGCATTTATATTCTAGGATAGGAGCTTCTCCAAGTGCACTGGGGGCGTGTCCTCACACTGCTGTGCTCTCTGCAGCCATTATAAAGTTTGGTTATCATTAAGAGATGTGTTAGTAGCAGCAGGACTGTGAAATGTGGATTTATAATCCAGGATTGTAGCTTCTCCATGTGCACTGGGGGCATGTCCTCACACTGCTGTGCACTTTGCCCCTCACAGTCCAGAAGCCCCTCCTTCTTCATCTGAGTAATATCTGTAGCAGGTTGGATTCTCCAGAAGTAACTCTGAAGAGGGAAGGATCTATGGAGTGGGTCAATGCAGCGGACTAAGAGCGCAGCAGTGTGAGGAGACCTTCCTAGTGGAATATAAATGATCCGGCCTCACAGAACCATCGGAGCAGGTCATGACTTTAGGTTACAGACGGGAGAAGTTCCCTTCCATAATGTAGGTGCTGCACCCACCTCCTCCGCCTCCTCCCTGCACCCGGTCATGAGCTTCAGGTCTGACGTGTTACGTGACGTTTGTGCGCAGATTCTGTCAATGTCCTGTCTGTCTGTGAAAGGTGCGAGAGAATCTGGAGGCTCCGGAAAGACCTGAATGTCCAACCACGGGGCGCTCGTAAAAACCATCCGGATCGTACAGGCTGCGGGCGCGCGGTGCTGGGCCTTCCTCATGGCGTCTACGTGGGGGGTGGTCTGAGGTCCTTATGTATCGGGGGTCACTCCTCCGTTTTTCTTAATTCTCGTGTATTTTATAATAATAATAATTCTTTATATAGCTGCACAAAGCATGACAAATCAGTCCCTGTCCCCATGGGGCTCACAATCTACACAGCCTAACAGTATGTTTTTGGAGTGTGGGAGGAAACCGGAGTACCCGGAGGAAACCCACGCAAACACGGAGAGAACATACAAACTCTTTGCAGATGTTGACCTGGATGGGATTCAAACCCAGGAACCCAGCGCTGCAAGGCAGAAGTGCTACTCACTCAGCCATCGTGCCGCCCCATTAAATTATATTTTCCTGTTACTACATAGATGAACAGTGAGCGCTACGTTTCTTATAGGTCTCGGTGACCAAGTCTTACTGGTCGACTCTTCTTTACATATTAAAATAAGAATAAAATCGGAAACGCGCGTCTCCTTGCCGTCGTGTGCGTCCATCCCTCCGGTATTCGTTACTGTACACATTGTGACGCGTTTCATGCAGCGTTCAGCTCCGCGCCGGTGGAGGAGGAGGACAGATCCCACTTATAATCCATCATAGATCGTCCTAGTAATAATATCGGAAGGCTCATTCTCTAATGTATGTCATCTACATGTCCGCGTGACGTGAGAGCGCTTCCAATTTTCGGATTAGACCGGGAAATGTCCATGATGTAATTGCGTGGGGCAGTGACTTATTGGGGCGGTTTTATTACAGCGCAGCCTTATGTGATGATCTGCTCACTGACTTGTGTGTAAGGGGCTTCTTAAAGGGGTCCTCTGCGTTTATCATTACTGTTTTATCAAAGCACAGATTTTCCTGTTCCCCTGCTAAGAGGGAAGATGTGACCGTTCATCCTGATCTTACTGGTTCATGAGCCATAGTAAAGGGATTACAATATAAACTGCTCCGTGTCTTTGGAAAGCTGGACAAAGAATAACCTACAACTCCCAGCATTCCTTGTTTGTTGCTTTATGGGGTTGTAGTTCCACAATAACTGGAGTTTATAAAGGACATTTACCACCAGGATGAAGGATTGTAAACCAAGTACACTGACATACTGGTGAGCGCCCCCTCTGCCCGGATCTGCTTTTCTTTAACGTTCTTATGTCCTTGTTTTTACAAAATAAGGCTTTTAAAATTATGCAAATAAGTCAGAGGGGCTCTGGGCTCCGTAGGTATTAATGGAGCCTGGAGCCCCTCAAGCTCATTTGCATAATTGAAAAGCCTTTTTTTCCTTAAAAACAAGAGCATAGGAAGCTAAAAGAAGAGCAGATCCTGCTAGAGGGGGCACACACCAGGATGTCGGTGTACTTGGTTTACAATCCTTCATCCTGGTGGTAGATGTCCTTTTAAGTCTGCTGACCCCTAGACGTCAGACCCTGGTGTTACGGCACCTGCGGTCAGCTGTACCAGTCAGTGACGGCTTCGTGCCTCCGGTGGCTATTGTTATGCTTGACTCCATATAAAGACCTTATTCTTCCATATTCCACGACTTTGGTTAAATGCAATTTATCACCAGGATGAAGGAATATAAACCAAGCACACTTACATGCTGATGTGTGCCCCCTCTTGCTGGGTCCGCTCTTCTATAACCTTCTTACTACCCTGTGTTTTGTTTTTTTTAAATAAAAAAAATTACTGCAAATTTGCCTTTAAGGGCTCCAGGCTCCATTAAAGACTATGTAGCCTGGAGCCCCTCAGGTTCATTTGCATAATTTTTAATGTTGTTTTTTTTTTTTTAATTATTTGTATAAACAAGAGCCTGAGAAGTGAAAAGAAGAGAGGGGGCACGCACCAGTGTGTAAGTGTGCTTGGTGTACAATCCTTCATCCTGGGGGTAGCTTACATTTTAAAGGAACACTCCAGTCAAAGGTAACGGATTGATTACTACACGGTGCAGGGTCTGAAGAGCAGAACAGGACTCATTGGGGGGGGAGATTTATCACTACTTACACATGAAACCGAGAAAACAATCACAATTATTCACAGCAATAGCCACTTTGCCACCTGCACGCCATGGGGGCGTGGCATCCGGTGGAGGGGGCGGGGCACAGGGCGTTCCCTCCCCGTACCTGCATTCTTTGGAAAAACCAGCGAACAAAAGTTTTGACCGGAGGCTCCGCCGCCCCCCGGGTACATGAAGAAGCCTAGGGGGGAGAGGTTTCCATCATATGGTGGTACAGGGGTGTATGATAAATCTCCCCCATTGTCAGTGTATTCCTAGAAGCTGGAGTCCTGCTTCCCCCCCCCAGGCCCTGCACAAGGTATGATCCAATAAATGGGCTGTGACTGGAGGGTCCTGTAGGTGGGGACCAGGACCCATGGCGCCCCTAGTTTATTACCAATAGTGTCTTTTGTAGGGCGCCCCCTGTAGGATATTAATCTCTGCATCTCATGAACCTGATGAGGATTTTTTTTGTAGTCTTATTTTTGGTTTTCGCTGCACGAGGCTCCTGTCTCTGCATTAGAGCCCTTAAAATGCATCTCCCATCGATTTCAATCAAATCCCGTCCTTTGTTCCCTGTTATCAGCCAGAAACCTTTTACACCGAGATGAAGGAGCCGCTTGTCCTAAACGTATTAAAACTTTCTACAAGTGAATCACAGCGGAGGCCGAGCCCACATTCTGTGTCACAGCCGGAAAAACGAGTCTTTTGGGTCGGCCCCGGCTGGTCGGGTGTGTTTTGGTCTTGGCTCCGCTCGTATAATCACTACTGGTGAATTCTTTGAAAAAAAAAAAAAAATTCCTTGGCCCTTTTCCTCCTGTTTTTTGCCTTGTGCTGCAGTGATTGAGCGCGGGATCCGCGGGTCCCGGCGCACACATACTTGCCATAGGGGTGACAATTGGTTTTGCTGTTGGTGCCGGGACGTGAAGTCAGGGCAGTCTTTACTCTGACATTCACGTTTCATCAGATAAGATTTGTGTGTTTTACTGTAGCGGAGGATTTGCTCCTCTTATCATGTATGTGCAAGGTAAAGGAAGTGCAGCTCCGCCCCTGTTACTTTTTACACGTTTTTAGATTTGTTTTCCTCCTATCTTTAAAGGGAACCTGTCACCAGGGACCTCATTTTCACTACAGACAGGTCACAGAAGCCCCTCACACCTCTCTGCCTTGTCTAAGCATTTGCATTACAATATAATTGTGTTATAACTTCCCTTGAACCCTGACAGAATCCTCTGTGTAGTCCCAGTGGTTGGGCTTTGGTTTGGATGCATTTAAAAAATGTTATCTTCTTATGCCTATTGTTTTTGCATAAAAGGGTTTAAAAATTATGCAAATGAACCTGAGGGGCTCCAGGCTCCATTTATGCCTATAGAGGCTGGAGCCCCTCTGATTCATTTGCATAATTTATTTATTTATTTTTTAAAACCGGGCATAAGAAGCTAAAAGAAGGGGAGGGGCTGGAATGCCTGCAGTGTAATAATATCACATGTTATGGATGATACATGGTACAGGGTCAGGAGGGGTCGGGATGTCTGCAGTGTAATAATATCACATGTTATGGATGATACATGGTACAGGGTCAGGAGGGGTCGGGATGTCTGCAGTGTAATAATATCACATGTTATGGATGATACATGGTACAGGGTCAGGAGGGGCCGGGATGTCTGCAGTGTAATAATATCACATGTTATGGATGATACTTGGTACAGGGTCAGGAGGGGAAGGGATGTCTGCAGTGTAATAATATCACATGTTATGGCTGATACATGGTGCAGGGTCAGGAGGGGCCGGGGTAATTAATATAATTAATGGGTATGAGGATGGAGGCTGCTTCTCTCTACAGCCAGTAACGATGTATAGGTGCCCCTCTAGTTAGGTGAGGTAAGTCGTGTCTGTGCACCTCCATAGGCCGTGACCTCTTCATTTCTCTCCGGCCTTCGCTTCCCTCCTGATAACCCGCCGGCTCCTTCCTCTCCAGGAACAATGCTGTAAAACATTAATCAATAGAAAAGGAAATTTCCAATCGATAAACCGGACGGTGTCTTTGTCTCGCTGAGCTGCGCGGGCGCTGGGGGGGGTAACAATGCGCCATTGATGCTGTTATCTCCTCCGTGGCCCAGCAGTATCCTGATGGCCCATATACCTGATATATACTTTGTATACGGCTGTATATGGACTTGTGCACAGTGCGGACCCCCGCTGCGCTGGTGGGGGGTCTCCCGGAAGCTGCTCTTGTGCAATCCCTGTATCTCTGCTTCCTTCCAGCTTGTGGTCGGTATCTGTGATGTGCATGAGAACGCTTCACGTGCCGCTAGTTTGCCGTCTATTAACTCCGCGTTGGGGCAGATCGGTTTTCTGGCCTTTTCATCATTAGACGCTAATTAACTCTTAGTAAATCAATTACACGCCTGATCTGGGAGAAGACGATCGCTTATCCAAGATGGCCGAAGTAGGGGGCAGTCATGGGGAGAGTTTCGGCTGGATAACGCAATTACAGCCGGTCCGTACTGATCCGGGTGTTCTGGTGATCCAGATGTTGTACAGGACCATAGACCCGTCACAGTATAAATCGCTGTAATCTCTTGCTCCGTTTTGTAGTCGCATCATGGGTCACGTTTCCCAACTGAATGGCCCCCACGGAGAAGATGACTGGCCCCCACGGAGAAGATGACTGGCTGCACCAGCAGCAGAATAGTGAGTGCAGCTCTGGAGTATAATACAGAGGTGAATGTGTGGGTTTGTATATACAGTATATTGCAGGATGTGCTTGGTGTCTGGCTGGTTTCTTGTTCTCCCTTGTAGTCTGACAGATTTATATGTTGCCCTTCAGGTTGTCATGTAGTGTCTGCTCATCCAGGTATTATCGGATTACTTGCAGGAATCATTATCCCCTTTCAGAACTGAGCGGCACAGTTCTCTTCTCTCCCAAGGTCCCTGACACATTGTGCCGCACATCCTGCTGTTTATATACGAGTGCACAACACAATGCGAGCCTGAAAGAAGACACTCAGGGGGTGGGGGGCATCAAAGCGGGTAATGGTGGGATGTTATAGTGATGTGTACACAAACTGCCTCTGGGGCTGTGGATTGGGGGATCCTTCTATCTGGATACTTAGTAGTTAGATTGTGCGAAGGCTCCGATATTCCTTACATCAGATGAGGGAACAGGTCAATGTCCCCTTAGGAGAGCCTTTCAGTACTGTGAGTCTGAATCGTGTTCCCATGCTGTGGGTAGGGAGTCCTTGTGCTCGGGCCATGGTAATCGTAACATGAGATGGAAATGCCCCTTTAAGAATCCGTCTTGGTAGTGGTGAGTCGCAGCCTGGCGAGCGCAGCACGGACCTGCTAAAACACGAAGCTGACATGGCGGAAGCAATGATATAAATAAGAACAATGTCTGGGCGCAGCGAGGAGGGGGCAGGAAGTCGCCTCGCGCTCTCCCCGGCTCGCTGTGAAGTTCTTGTATATGGAGGTCCTCGGCTCCTGCTGTCACAAAGGAAACCGGGGTGTAAAGGTCACTTTATTGGGGAAAATAAAGCCCCATTAGCGGGGGGGGGGGGGGGGAGTCGCTGTGAGATTATATGTGAGATGTCATCTAATGCTCCTTATAGGGGGCTCCTTGCATCGCGTGGCTATGCTGTCACAAAGGAAAACGGGGCGTAAAGGTCACTTTATTGGGGGAAATAAAGCCCCATTAACCTGCGGGGGGGGGGGGGGGGGCTGGGGGGGGACTTTTTTGTTGAATGATGTCATCCAATGCTCATTATAGGGGGCTCCTTGCATCGCGTGGCTATGCTGTCACATGAGTCTTCCATTTTTTTAGGTTTTTCAACTTTTTGTCCAGGTTTTCGTCACTTGTGTCACTACTGAAACATGGCCCGGGGTGTGCTGAAGGGTGGGGCAGATTTCTTGCCCTTGTTTCAGTCCTTGCAGCTTTAGTGGCTCAGATATATTCCGCGCCTTTGGTATTTCAGCACAGCCAATCCTTGGAAGGTAGAAGTCGTGTTAGTAACAGCAGGACTGTGAAAAATGGAGTAGCTGCAGTCTGGATGCTGTGTCCTCACACTGCTGTGTTCTTGGCTCTCTGCATTCCACATGCTGGAGCAGGCTGCTGGTTGAATCCGTATATTCGGAGCAGAGGGGGAGGTGTTGTGGTTGCACAGCAGTGTGAGGACATGGCTGGGGTGGGGGATTTAACCCCTGCTGCGTTGAAATAACATGGCCCCGGTTTATCCCCTATACTTCATGTTCCTTTGGATTTCTGATCCTTTTACTTCTGATAATGTAGATGAGTGAAGGACCTTCTGGGGTGTCGTATCCTGGGTGGCCCGAGCCTTTGGTCTTGTACTTTGCTTCTTGCGTCCCGCGCCAGCTCCATCCATTTATATTCCTCTGTAAACAGGTGGGAACCTTCTGCTAGGATAGAACTGTGTATACAGCGCCGGCCTGGATCCAGATCCTGTGTATAAACAGAGGACCAGGTCCAGCAGTTTCCTGGCTTCTGGTGTCGCTGGAGAATAACACGTCTAAGCCGTGTGCACACTAGTAACCCGACTGCTGAAATGGATAACCTCTAAGAACACGCAACAAAATGTGACAACAAAAACTGATATTAAATTTGCTTTCGCATTGTGCCGTGTTTTTTGGATTTGCGCACTGGGACCATCCCCCACCAGGGTCCCCACAAATGAATGGGGCGACGTGTCCAGCTTCTTCCTGCATCTGTGCTCTTCATGGCACTGCCGTAGATGGCCAGGGGCTATACTATAGGCTCCTGTTTCCCGCAAGGTTCAGTACTTAAAGCAAACATACCCTGAGACTGCTGAAGCTTCACTGATGCAGACACATATCTTGGTTAATCCCTGAACTGAGTGTTTTTGCTGATAAAACAGATATAACATTATGATAATGCAGCTCTGCCCCTTCTATGGCTGCTCCAGCGCTTCTCCTAGCACGTGAGTTTTTCACTGCAGGAGAGGATGATGTAATCCCTGGGATGTGCCTGAAGGCAGAATAATCAATTGCTGCACCATCCCCCAGCTGCTGTGTATGAGTGATCCAGCTCAGGTTGATTAATCATGTCTTGACTAACCTCCATTTGTAATTACAAGCTCCATGTCTAATGTGTTGATCTAGCCAGCCAGCCTGACCCAGCTTTCCCAAGGTCCTTGGGAAAGGACCTTGTTTATTCAGCAAAACTACTCAGCTCGGGGATTAACCAAGATATGTTTCTGCATCAGTGTAGCTGCAGCATTCTCAAGGTAGGTTTGCTTCATAATGCATCACACCACATGGTAGGTTTCCTTTTAATGTTTTGGTTCCGGAGGGTCACAGGACCTGCTTCATCCATTGAGTGGCCGCATTGGATCAGGGGACAGCACAGGGTGTGAGGTCCCCTGGTATACGGAAGTGACGTTCTTAGGTCCAAGGAGACCCCTGGCAGAAGTCAAGTCACCCTTATGCTACCTGGACTTTTGGGGTCCTGGGGGGGCACAAGGACCTGTCTACGCTGCAGTTGTAGTGGGGACCGAAGAGCATTAGGAATAAAACCGCAGACCATCCGTGAGCGGGTGTAATAGACTACCCCTTTAAGTAGCCCATGGAAGGTGTATTAGACCTTTAACCCCGTCTAATCCCTGGCTTGTATGAGGACCAGATGACTGGGCGCCAAATATCCAGTAATCATCACATGTTATCAATACGAGACCTTCCCCGGATCCTCGCGGGTCTCATGTGCTGCGTCTGATCATCTGCTCCTGTTTAGATTTTTTCCTGAAAATATTTGATCCGGAGCTGGGAGCAGACGTCCGTCTGGATAGTAGAGAAGTGAACATGTTGGATCTCTGATATTCCGGCTTTGTTAGGCTGGGAATGTGATCCCAGAGCCGGGACTCTTGATGCAGTTGCGTCTCCGTCCTCCTCCTCCTCCTCCTCCTCCTCCTCCTCCTCCTCCTCCTCCTCGCTCAGTAATGAGTCACCGGAATAACCAGTTACTTTCCCCGCACCTTCCTCCATCGCTCTTTGCAGCTTTTCGGCTTTTGTTCTTTGCTTCGGTGTTTATCTTGGCGAGTGAGCGCCATTGGCAGGAAACGCACTCACAAGTTTCCGCAGAGCATCGCAGGATTTCTTCCAGGTGATGGGAGCTGCCCCACGATCTCCCGTATCTGAGGGCGCGTTCACACGAGGCAGTAACGTAACAAAACGTATGCGCGCGAACGCAGCCTATAGAGACCGATCCGTATAAATTTTTTTTTTTTTTTTTTTTTTTTTTTTTTTTTTAGACCTGCTGCAGAAATCTGCTGCTGGGTTTTATATTTTCTGCTTTTATTGGTTGTTTCTAAAGTGTTAAAAAAAAAAAACCTGGATCACAATATCTGGGGTCTCCCCTGGACCTGTCCTTCACCTGATGATGGTTCACCTTATTCTTGCATGTAAAACCTATGTTAGTAGCATCAGGACTGTGAATAAGTGATGGATATTCCAGAATTGTGGCTTCTCCAAGGGCGTCCGTTTCGTGGCCATTCAACAATTTTTAGCATTCAGCCAAGAACTTGCCCCAAATTCCCTTGGGGGTGTATCCTGACACTGCTGCGCTCTGTACAATATTGTCCCTGGAGAGTTGTGTAACCGTACATTTGTGTAAGGGACCATCACTTCTGCTGTAAGTTACTGGCGTAGCAGCAGGCTTCTGTTTGAATATTACAGCAGTTGCTTGCATACCGGCAAACTTGGAGCAGCTGCAATCCTGGAATGTAAGTCCTGCTGCTATTAAGAACAACTCAAAGCGTATTATTACACATCTCTACAAGGGGTAATACCCAACACTGGCTGCACAGAGCACAGCAGGGTTAGGACACACCCCAGTACACTTGGAGAAGCTTCAAATCATATACCACAGTCCTGCTGCTACTAACAACATACACAAAGTTCGTGTATCGTTCCTGGAGAGGGGTGAAATCAAACGCTGTCTGAATGGCCACACCTGCTGACAGGTTCCCTTATAGTGAATGATCTGTGTAAATAATATATATATAGTTTGGTAGATGTGACTGGGACCATTATTCCTGGTTTTGTGGGTACATCTGCCACCCCCACTACTAACCTCAATGCAGCTGTCACTCAATAATGAACTTCTATCTAAGTGGCCAGCGTCTACTCACTATTCTGCTGGATTATACAGTGTAATTTCCTGGGATACGGCTCCGGGGCGGGGGCTCTGCTCCGTCTATCAGTCGGGTCTTGGAAATATCAACATGAGGCGGGATGTTTGTGCCTCACCTGACGGCAGGTGCGTCCCTCCGACAGCTGCTGCGCTCTCACCTGTCCTGTATACAGCGCGGCCCGGGTCCCTGCCAGCACCAGGCGTCTCTGACATGTCACCACACCTGCTAGATCCTAGTGCTCATGGTCTTCATTTGATGGGGATTTTGACCCTCCTGCCTTAATTTTTAGTAAAAATATTGGACTTGTCACATCACATCATCACCTTTTTGAACGTTGTGAATTGCAACAGGACTGTGATGTATGGATTTAGATTCCGGGATTGTAGCTTCTCCACCTGCACTAAAGGGGTCTCCTCACACTGCTGTACTCTGTGCTCTCTGCAGCCAGTGTCAGGTATTTACCTGCAGAGTCGCTGCAGGACTGTGAAATGTGGATTTATATTCTAGGACTGTAGCTTATCCAACTGCACTGGGGGCATGTCCTCACACTGCTGTGCTCTGTTCTCTGTGCAGCCAGTCTTCGGTATTGTCTCTGGAGAGATGTGTAAAAAGACCTTTTGTATATTGTATGTTGTTAGTAGCAGCAGGACTGTGATTATATGGATTTATATTCCATGATTTGTAGCTTCTCCGTGTGCACTTGGGAAGTGTCCTAACACTGCTGTGCTCTGTGCTTTCTGCAGCCAGTCTAATGTATTGCATTGTCCCTGGAGAGATGTGTAATCAGACCTTTGTGCATGTTATTAGCAGCAGCACTGCCATATATGCATTTATATTCTAGGATAGGAGCTTCTCCAAGTGCACTGGGGGCGTGTCCTCACACTGCTGTGCTCTCTGCAGCCATTATAAAGTATGGTTATCATTGAGAGATGTGTTAGTAGCAGCAGGACTGTGAAATGTGGATTTATAATCCAGGATTGCAGCTTCTCCGAGTGCACTGGGGGCATGTCCTCACACTGCTGTGCACTTTGCCCCTCACAGTCCAGAAGCCCCTCCTTCTTCATCCGAGTAATATCTGTAGCAGGTTGGATTCTACAGAAGTAACTCTGAAGAGGGAAGGATCTATGGAGTGGGTCAATGCAGGGGACTAAGAGCGCAGCAGTGTGAGGAGACCTTCCTAGTGGAATATAAATGATCCGGCCTCACAGAACCATCGGAGCAGGTCATGACTTTAGGTTACAGACAGGAGAAGTCCCCTTCCATAATGTAGGTGCTGCACCCACCTCCTCCGCCTCCTCCCTGCACCCGGTGATGAGCTTCAGGTCTGACGTGTTACGTGACGTTTGTGCGCAGATTCCGTCAATGTCCTGTCTGTCTGTGAAAGGTGCGAGAGAATCTGGAGGCTCCGGAAAGACCTGAATGTCCAACCACGGGGCGCTCGTAAAAACCATCCGGATCGTACAGGCTGCGGGCACGCGGTGCTGGGCCTTCCTCATGGCGTCTACGTGGGGGGTGGTCTGAGGTCCTTATGTATCGGGGGTCACTCCTCCGTTTTTCTTAATTCTCGTGTATTTTATAATAATAATAATAATTCTTTATATAGCTGCACAAAGCATGACAAATCAGTCCCTGTCCCCATGGGGCTCACGATCTACACAGCCTAACAGTATGTTTTTGGAGTGTGGGAGGAAACCGGAGGACCCGGAGGAAACCCACGCAAACACGGAGAGAACATACAAACTCTTTGCAGATGTTGACCTGGATGGGATTCAAACCCAGGAACCCAGCGCTGCAAGGCAGAAGTGCTACTCACTCAGCCACCGTGCCGCCCCATTAAATTATATTTTCCTGTTACTACATAGATGAACAGTGAGCGCTACGTTTCTTATAGGTCTCGGTGACCAAGTCTTACTGGTCGACTCTTCTTTACATATTAAAATAAGAATAAAATCGGAAACGCGCGTCTCCTTGCCGTCGCGCGCGTCCATCCCTCCGGTATTCGTTACTGTACACAATGTGACGCGTTTCGTGCAGCGTTCAGCTCCGCGCCGGTGGAGGAGGAGGAGCACAGATCCCACTTATAATCCATCATAGATCGTCCTAGTAATAATATCGGAAGGCTCATTCTCTAATGTATGTCATCTACATGTCCGCGTGACGTGAGAGCGCTTCCAATTTTCGGATTAGACCGGGAAATGTCAATGATGTAATTGCGTGGGGCAGTGACTTATTGGGGCGGTTTTATTACAGCGCAGCCTTGCCACAAGGGGATATGATGATCTGCTCACTGACTTGTGTGTAAGGGGCTTCTTAAAGGGGTCCTCTGCATTTATCATTACTCTGTTTTATCAAAGCACAGATTTTCCTGTTCCCCTGCTAAGAGGGAAGATGTGACCGTTCATCCTGATCTTACTGGTTCATGAGCCATAGTAAAGGGATGACAATATAAACTGCTCCGTGTCTTTGGAAAGCTGGACAAAGAATAACCTACAACTCCCAGCATTCCTTGTTTGTTGCTTTATGGGGTTGTAGTTCCACAATAACTGGAGTTTATAAAGGACATTTACCACCAGGATGAAGGATTGTAAACCAAGCACACTGACATACTGGTGAGCGCCCCCTCTGCCCGGATCTGCTTTTCTTTAACGTTCTTATGTCCTTGTTTTTACAAAATAAGGCTTTTAAAATTATGCAAATAAGTCAGAGGGGCTCTGGGCTCCATAGGTATTAATGGAGCCTGGAGCCCCTCAAGCTCATTTGCATAATTTAAAAGCCTTTTTTTTCCTTAAAAACAAGAGCATAGGAAGCTAAAAGAAGAGCAGATCCTGCCAGAGGGGGCACACACCAGGATGTCAGTGTACTTGGTTTACAATCCTTCATCCTGGTGGTAGATGTCCTTTTAAGTCTGCTGACCCCTAGACGTCAGACCCTGGTGTTAGGGCACCTGCGGTCAGCTGTACCAGTCAGTGACGGCTTCGTGCCTCTGGTGGCTATTGTTATGCTTGACTCCATATAAAGACCTTATTCTTCCATATTCCACGACTTTGGTTAAATTCAATTTATCACCAGGATGAAGGAATATAAACCAAGCACACTTACATGCTGATGTGTGCCCCCTCTTGCTGGATCCGCTCTTCTATAACCGTCTTACTAACCTGTATTTTTTTTTGTTTGTTTTTTTAAATAAAAAAATTAACTGCAAATTTGCCTTTAAGGGCTCCAGGCTCCATTAAAGACTATGTAGCCTGGAGCCCCTCAGGTTCATTTGCATAATTTTTAATGTTGTTTTTTTTTTTTTAATTATTTGTATAAACAAGAGCCTGAGAAGTGAAAAGAAGAGAGGGGGCACGCACCAGTGTGTAAGTGTGCTTGGTGTACAATCCTTCATCCTGGGGGTAGCTTACATTTTAAAGGAACACTCCAGTCAAAGGTAACGGATTGATTACTACACGGTGCAGGGTCTGAAGAGCAGAACAGGACTCATTGGGGGGGGAGATTTATCACTACTTACACATGAAACCGAGAAAACAATCACAATTATTCACAGCAATAGCCACTTTGCCACCTGCACGCCATGGGGGCGTGGCATCCGGTGGAGGGGGCGGGGCACAGGGCGTTCCCTCCCCGTACCTGCATTCTTTGGAAAAACCAGCGAACAAAAGTTTTGACCGGAGGCTCCGCCGCCCCCCGGGTACATGAAGAAGCCTAGGGGGGAGAGGTTTCCATCATATGGTGGTACAGGGGTGTATGATAAATCTCCCCCATTGTCAGTGTATTCCTAGAAGCTGGAGTCCTGCTTCCCCCCCCCAGGCCCTGCACAAGGTATGATCCAATAAATGGGCTGTGACTGGAGGGTCCTGTAGGTGGGGACCAGGACCCATGGCGCCCCTAGTTTATTACCAATAGTGTCTTTTGTAGGGCGCCCCCTGTAGGATATTAATCTCTGCATCTCATGAACCTGATGAGGATTTTTTTTGTAGTCTTATTTTTGGTTTTCGCTGCACGAGGCTCCTGTCTCTGCATTAGAGCCCTTAAAATGCATCTCCCATCGATTTCAATCAAATCCCGTCCTTTGTTCCCTGTTATCAGCCAGAAACCTTTTACACCGAGATGAAGGAGCCGCTTGTCCTAAACGTATTAAAACTTTCTACAAGTGAATCACAGCGGAGGCCGAGCCCACATTCTGTGTCACAGCCGGAAAAACGAGTCTTTTGGGTCGGCCCCGGCTGGTCGGGTGTGTTTTGGTCTTGGCTCCGCTCGTATAATCACTACTGGTGAATTCTTTGAAAAAAAAAAAAAAATTCCTTGGCCCTTTTCCTCCTGTTTTTTGCCTTGTGCTGCAGTGATTGAGCGCGGGATCCGCGGGTCCCGGCGCACACATACTTGCCATAGGGGTGACAATTGGTTTTGCTGTTGGTGCCGGGACGTGAAGTCAGGGCAGTCTTTACTCTGACATTCACGTTTCATCAGATAAGATTTGTGTGTTTTACTGTAGCGGAGGATTTGCTCCTCTTATCATGTATGTGCAAGGTAAAGGAAGTGCAGCTCCGCCCCTGTTACTTTTTACACGTTTTTAGATTTGTTTTCCTCCTATCTTTAAAGGGAACCTGTCACCAGGGACCTCATTTTCACTACAGACAGGTCACAGAAGCCCCTCACACCTCTCTGCCTTGTCTAAGCATTTGCATTACAATATAATTGTGTTATAACTTCCCTTGAACCCTGACAGAATCCTCTGTGTAGTCCCAGTGGTTGGGCTTTGGTTTGGATGCATTTAAAAAATGTTATCTTCTTATGCCTATTGTTTTTGCATAAAAGGGTTTAAAAATTATGCAAATGAACCTGAGGGGCTCCAGGCTCCATTTATGCCTATAGAGGCTGGAGCCCCTCTGATTCATTTGCATAATTTATTTATTTATTTTTTAAAACCGGGCATAAGAAGCTAAAAGAAGGGGAGGGGCTGGAATGCCTGCAGTGTAATAATATCACATGTTATGGATGATACATGGTACAGGGTCAGGAGGGGTCGGGATGTCTGCAGTGTAATAATATCACATGTTATGGATGATACATGGTACAGGGTCAGGAGGGGTCGGGATGTCTGCAGTGTAATAATATCACATGTTATGGATGATACATGGTACAGGGTCAGGAGGGGCCGGGATGTCTGCAGTGTAATAATATCACATGTTATGGATGATACTTGGTACAGGGTCAGGAGGGGAAGGGATGTCTGCAGTGTAATAATATCACATGTTATGGCTGATACATGGTGCAGGGTCAGGAGGGGCCGGGGTAATTAATATAATTAATGGGTATGAGGATGGAGGCTGCTTCTCTCTACAGCCAGTAACGATGTATAGGTGCCCCTCTAGTTAGGTGAGGTAAGTCGTGTCTGTGCACCTCCATAGGCCGTGACCTCTTCATTTCTCTCCGGCCTTCGCTTCCCTCCTGATAACCCGCCGGCTCCTTCCTCTCCAGGAACAATGCTGTACAACATTAATCAATAGAAAAGGAAATTTCCAATCGATAAGCCGGACGGTGACTTTGTCTCGCTGAGCTGCGCGGGCGCTGGGGGGGGGTAACAATGCGCCATTGATGCTGTTATCTCCTCCGTGGCCCGGCAGTATCCTGATGGCCCATATACCTGATATATACTTTGTATACGGCTGTATATGGACTGGTGCACAGTGCGGACCCCCGCTGCGCTGGTGGGGGGTCTCCCGGAAGCTGCTCTTGTGCAATCCCTGTATCTCTGCTTCCTTCCAGCTTGTGGTCGGTATCTGTGATGTGCATGAGAACGCTTCGCGTGCCGCTAGTTTGCCGTCTATTAACTCCGCGTTGGGGCAGATCGTTTTTCTGGCCTTTTCATCATTAGACGCTAATTAACTCTTAGTAAATCAATTACACGCCTGATCTGTGAGAAGACTATCGCTTATCCAAGATGGCCGAAGTAGGGGGGAGTCATGGGGAGAGTTTCGGCTGGATAACGCAATTACAGCCGGTCCGTACTGATCCGGGTGCTCTGGTGATCCAGATGTTGTACAGGACCATAGACCCGTCACAGTATAAATCGCTGTAATCTCTTGCTCCGTTTTGTAGTCGCATCATGGGTCACGTTTCCCAACTGAATGGCCCCCACGGAGAAGATGACTGGCCCCCACGGAGAAGATGACTGG